>KV020110.1:0-90687 GCA_001598015.1 Dorcoceras hygrometricum | reverse complement strand
CACCGACGACCCAGCGCCTGGACCGACCTGCGCCACTACCGGGCCCGCCACCGGCAGATTCGAGGTCGCGTTCGTCACCGCACCGACCACGCCACCGACCACGCCGGTCGGGTTGCCGCCGCCCGAGGTCACCGAGCCCAGCGCCTGACCGACCTGCGACACCACCGGACCCGCCACCGGCAGCTTCGAGGTCGCGCCGGTCACCTCGCCGACCACGGTATTCACCGTGCCGGCGAGGCCGTCCCCGCCTTCGGCGATGCCGAGGGAACGAGCCTGGCTGGTGGTTTCCACGCGGCGGCGGTCGGCCGCCTGCGGCTCGATCGACGACGGCGCCCCCACCTTCACGCCCAGGCTCGCCTGTACCGTGGGCACCGAGGACGCCAGCGCGCCGGCCAGCCCGGTAACCGGAGAAAGCGATTTGCCGACCACCGGCAACCCGGCGGCCGTCCGCGTCACATTCGGCAGGACGCCGGCCAGCGCGTGCGTGTCCAGGCCGACACGGACTGCCGCACCATGGTGGCCGAGCCGCGCCGTGGCGCGTACGCCAGCCACCGGTGTCGAGACCCGCGCACTTGCGTGCAGCGCGGGTACCGGCAGCGATCCGGCCGCGATCGACGGCGAGGCATTGACCGCCACGCCCACGCCCACAGGGGCAACAGAAGAAGAAGTATCCGTCGCTGCAGGCGGGTCGTACTTGTTGACCAGCACCTGCAGGTCGGCGAGCTTGACGTCGCTGACCGATTGCGCCTGCGCCGCGGTCGCGTGCAGGGCGCCTGCGACGCCCAGCGCGAGCGCGGTCAGCAGCAGCGGAACGCGGCCGCCACGACCACGACCGGCACCCGCATGCGGCGAACGCGCCAGCTCGGAGGCGACCACCAGGGCGCCGCGTGCGCGGCACCAGACCAGACGATAGATGCGATTCATTTGATGCCCCCTTGCTTCGCGGCGGGCAGGGCCCACCGCAGCGCTGACGGTAACGACGCATTCGCCCCGCACCATGCGGCGGAGCTTTGCGGGGATCATTCAACCGCGGGGGCGCCGGACGGAATGGACCTATCCGGCAGTCATCTAGGTGAATCCGGCAATGCGCGGCGCGAATCCGGCAAGCACATGCACGAATACGGCAAATCGCGCGGAACGCGGCCTGGATGGGGTGGTGGAAGGGCTTCCCCGGTTTCCCGGTACGGCGCGGCGCAGGCGCATCGTCCATCGCGCAGGCGGGAGCGGGGAAGAAGGACGTTCCGCGCGATGCCCCGGCAGCCAGGGCGGCGCCGGCACCCGGAACTCCTGGGCAGGCTCAATGGCCGCCGTGGCCGCGCCCGAAGCGCGGCAGGTTCCAGCCGTAGCGCAGCGAGACGAAGCGCAGCGCGAAACACAACAGGATCGGCAGCCAGGTCGCCCACAGCGCGGGCCAGCCGAGCCGCTCGCCGACCACTGCCAGCGCGGCGCCGGCACAGGCGGCGGAGGCATAGATCTCCTTCTGCAGCACCACCGGCACGCGCGCCAGCAGCACGTCGCGCGCCAGGCCGCCGCCGATCGCGGTGACCATGCCGAGCAGGATCGCCACCTCGGCGTTGTCGCCGGCGAGCAGCGCCTTGTGCGCGCCGTACACCGCGAATAGGCCCAGGCCCATCGCGTCGAACAGCCGCACCGGATAAGCCAGCCGCTCCACCTGGCGGTAGGCCACGATGGTGGCGAGCGCGGCGATCACCGCGGTAAGCAGGTAGCGCCATTCCGCCAGGCCCGCCGGCGGGATCGCGCCGATGCACAGGTCGCGCACGATGCCGCCGCCGCAGGCGGTGACGAAGGCGATCACCAGGATGCCGAACAGGTCGAGATTGCGCCGCCGCGCCGCGATGGCGCCGCTGATCGCGAATGCGAAGGTGCCGGCCAGGTCGACCAGGTCGAACAGCAATTGCTGGTTCATGCGGCCGGCTCGGGCGGGCATGCCGGCAGTGCGGCGATACCCGCCATTGAAGCAGCTTTCGGGCGGAAGCTCAGCCCAGCTTGCGCGAGACCGCGAAGAACACCAGGTTGCCGAGGCCGGTGGCGCCCGCCAGCACGGCGATCAGGCCGGGGGTGACCTCCTGCCAGCCGAACCACTGGATCAGGCCGAAGCCCAGCGCCACCGACAGCAGCACGATGCCCCAGCGCAGCGAGGAATGGCGCCGGCGCAGCTCCTCGTCGCGCAGCACCGAATTGACCAGCTCGGCCGAGCCGCCGGCTTCCAGCATGCGCCGCCGCACCATCGCGTCCACGCAGACCTTGATGGCGTAGGTGACGCAGACAAACAGCACGATCGGGATCAAGATTCCAAGCTCCATGGGGACCTCCGGGTGGACAGGTGGAAATGACGGGTTTCGGGGGCATGGATACCTGCAGCCGCGCAACGGTTGCAGCATGCCGCCTGCAACCGTTGCGCGGCTGCCTGTATCTCATCCGCCATGGATGACACGCACTCCCCCGACCTCGCCCTGGTCGCCGCCGTGCTGGCCGGGCGGCCGGGCGCGTTCGAACGCCTCGTGCGCGAGCACCAGGGGCTGTGCTGGCACATCATCCAGCGCATGGTGCGCAACCCGGAGGACACGCGCGAACTGTGCCAGGACACCTTCCTGCGCGTGCACCAGTGCCTGCACCAGTACCGCGGCGAGAGCGCGCTGAAATCCTGGATCGGCCGCGTGGCGTACACCATCGCCCTGCGCCACCTGCAGCACAAACGCATCCCGCTGGCCGGGGCGCACGACGACGAAGGCGCCGCGCTGGTGGAAAACGTGGCCGACGACTTCGACCTCGAAGCCGCCTGCGCAAACGCGGAAACCGCCGCGCACCTGCACGAAGCCATCGAGGCGCTGCCGCCGCTGCAGCGCACGGTGCTGACCCTGTACTACCTCGAGGAAAACACCATTCCCGAGATCGCCCACATCACCGGGCTGGCCAGCGGTACCATCAAGAGCCACTTGTTCCGGTCGCGCCTGCGCCTGCGCGAGGCGCTGGAGACCCGGACGGGAGTCGCAGCATGAACCACGACATTCCTCCCTTCGACGACGACGCCCGCGAACGCGAATGGCAGGCGCAGGAATACGCCCTGCGCGCCGAGCGCCTCGGCCTCGACCCCGCCGCCGGCGACGCCCGCGTACACCGCTACCGCGTGCTGGCACGCGCCCTGCGCGAACCCATGCCCGATGCGCTGCCGGCGGATTTCGCACTGCAGATGGCCGCACGCGTCGCCGCCCCGCCCGCCCGGCGCCATGCCGCCGATGCGCATTTCGAGTCCACCCTGGCAAGCGCGCTCGCCGCCGTGCTGCTGGTGGCCGGGGGCGCAATGCTGGCGGTCTACGGCAAGGCCTGGCTGCCCGCCTTGCATGGCCTGCTGCCGTCATCCGGCTCGCCGGCCACGGGCTGGCTGCTGGCGCTGGGCGGCTGTCTCGGCGCGTCCTGGCTGCTCGGGCTGTGGCAGCGGCGCTCCCAGGCATGATCGCCTGAGAGCCTGTTCAATGTCTTTTGAGCAGGGGCACCAGAAAGGCCAGGTGGATGAACTGCAGGCTGGCATGGAGTCTGCGCTCGCCGTTCTTCCATAGCCTGCGGTGCTGCTCCAGCCAGGCAAAGCTGCGCCCGACCACCCACCGCCTGGGCACGACCTTGGGCGTGCGGCAAACCCGGCGTATCCACCGCGATATGCCGCTTGATCCCCGGCACCTTCTTGCCCGCGTCATATCCCCTTCCGACCGGCCGTATCCGCGTTCTCCACGCTCTGCGCGTCCACGATCAAGAACCTGCTTGAGGCGTTGCGCCCCTGTTTCTCGCAGGCCGCGCCAACCTGATTTTTTGAGCCGCCCGCACTCGCGCGGCCGGTCAAAACTCCAGCACGGCGTCCAGCCCGCGATGGAGGCCGACGAGGGCAGGCACCTTGCGGATCGCCAGCAGCGCGCCGTCCACGTAGGGTTTCGCGCTGCCGCCGGCGTTGTGGCGGATGCTCAGGGTCTGGTCCGGCAGGCCGAAGATGGTTTCGGCGCCGAGCACGAAGCCGGGCAGGCGCACCGCATGCACCTGGCTGCCGGCCAGGGTGCCGCCGCGCGCCTCGCGCAGGCCGCGGGTTTCCTCCAGCGGCACTTCCAGCCGCGGCTGGCGCACCTTGCCCATGCGCATGGCCAGTTCGCGCACGGTGCCGCTGGGCGCGTCCGGCTTGCCGGCGTAGGCGTAGTCGATGATTTCCCACTGCGGCAGGATCTTCGCCGCCATCTCGGAGAACTTGATCAGCAGCACCGCGGTGAGCGCGAAGTTGCCGCAGGCGAGCACGCCGCGGCCGCGCTCGCGCGCCACGGCGTCGATCTGCGCGTAGTCCGCGTCGCCCAGGCCCGAGGTGCCCACCACCACGTGGGCGCCATGCTCCAGCGCGGCGAGCACGTTCGCCAGCGCGGTATCGGGATGGGTGTATTCGACGAACACGTCGCAGGGCGTGGCCAGCGCCTCGGCCGCGCCGGCGAACACCGGCGCGGCGATGGCGGCATCGCCCAGCGCCGCACCCAGCGGCTGGCCGGCGTGCCGGCGCGATACCGCGGCCACCAGCCGCAGGTCCGCGCTGGCGGCGATGCCGCGCGCCAGTTCCGAACCGGCCCAGCCGGTGGCGCCGGCAAGACATACCTTCAGCGTCATGGTCACCTCATGGGTCCGGGCGCCATGCCGGAACGCGGCGCGGCAGTCCCCGGCTGCTCTGGAACACGGGACTGACGATGGTAGCCACCCAGGCGCCCGGCGTCATACCCGCCCTCCGTGCCCGGCACGCCGCCGGCGCAGACCGGAGCCGGATGATCCGCTACGCTCGCAGGTTCCTGCCTGCGCCGGAGCCGCCATGCACCTCGAACCACCGAACACCCGACTGGAGTCCTTCAAGGATTTCGCCAAGCACTATCTGATGATCGTGCTCAGCATCCTCACCGCGCTGGGGCTGGAAGCGTGGATCGAGCACACGCACCACACGCATGCGGCCGCCACCGCCAGCGTGCAGATCGAGGCGGAAATCCAGCAGAACCTGGCTGACATCCAGGCCTACCTCGACCACGACCGCAAGCGCATGGAATCGCTGGACAGGCTGCGCACCCAGTTGCTGGTCGATGTCGAATCGCACGCCGCGCCGGAAACCGTCAAGCAGCACATCCACCAACTGGCACCCGACGGCATCTACCTGGACTGGCGCTGGCCGATCCTGCGCCGGGAGGCGTGGGACGTGGCCGTGGCCAACCAGTCGGCGGGCTGGATCCCGGCCGACCGCTTGCGCCGCTACTCCGCCGTCTACTCCGCCCAGGAAGCCCGCACCCGGCTCCTGCTCATGGATGTGCCGTCCCTCCTCGACGGCCCGCAGATGCAGAACGCGATGCTCGATCTGCAAATCGGCAACGATCAGCCACTTGAACTGCTGCGTAGCGTCAACCAGATGTGCGGGCTGGCCAGCGAGGCCGTGCACGGCCTGCAAGACCTCGCGCAACGGATCCATGCGGCCGTACCCGACCTGGCAGCCGCCGCTCCCGGCGAGCCTGCCGCAGCGCATTGAAGGCTCCCACGAAAAAGCCCGGCCGAAGCCGGGCTTTTTCGTGGGAGCAGGCGCGCCTACTTCTTCTTCGGGATGTACAGGTCGGTGATGGTGCCTTCGTAGACCTCGGCCGCCATGCCCACCGACTCGCCCAGGGTGGGATGCGGGTGCACGGTGAGCGCGATGTCGGCGGCCTCACTGCCCATCTCGATCGCCAGCGCCAGCTCGGAGATCAGGTCGCCCGCGTTCACGCCGACCACGGCGCCGCCCACGATGCGATGGGTTTCCTCGTCGAAGATCAGCTTGGTGAAGCCCTCGGTGCGCGCGATGCCGATGGCGCGGCCGGAAGCCGCCCACGGGAACTTGCCCACGCCCACCTTGAGGCCCTTCTCCTTCGCCTCGCGCTCGGTGACGCCGACCCAGGCCACTTCCGGATTGGTGAAGGCCACCGACGGGATCACCCGCGCGTCGAAGTGCGCCTTGTGGCCCGCCGCGACTTCCGCCGCCACGTGCGCCTCGTGCACCGCCTTGTGCGCCAGCATCGGCTGGCCGACGATGTCGCCGATGGCGAAGATGTGCGGCACGTTGGTGCGCAGCTGGGTGTCGACGTTGATGAAGCCGCGCTCGGTCACCGCCACGCCGGCCTTGTCCGCGCCGATCTTGTTGCCGTTGGGCGAGCGGCCCACCGCCACCAGCACGCGGTCGAACATGCTGGTCTCGGGGATGCTCTCGCCCTCGTACTTGACCTCGATGCCCTTCTTGCCGGCCTTGGCCTCGGTCACCTTGGTCTTGAGGTGGATGCCCTTGACCTTGCCGCCCAGGCGCTTGGCCAGCGGCTTGACCAGGTCGGCGTCGGCGCCGGGGATGATCTGGTCCATGAACTCGACCACGGTCACCTCGCTGCCCAGCGCGGCATACACCGTGGCCATCTCCAGGCCGATGATGCCGCCGCCGACGACCAGCAGCTTGCCCGGCACGTCCTTCATTTCCAGCGCGCCGGTGGAATCCATCACGCGCTCATCGTCCCACGGGAACGCGGGCAGCTTCACCGACTGCGAGCCGGCGGCGATGATGGCCTGCTCGAAGCGGACCAGCTTGGTACCTTCAGACGTCTGGACTTCCATCTCGTGCGGCGACACGAACGTGCCGGTGCCCTGCACCGTGCGCACCTTGCGCTGCTTGGCCATGCCGGCGAGGCCCTTGGTGAGCTGGCCCACCACGCTGGCCTTGAAGTCGCGCAGCTTGGCGATGTCGAGCTTGGGCTTGCCGAAGCTGACGCCGTGCGCGGCCATCGCCTCGGCCTCGTCGATCACCGCGGCGGCATGCAGCAGCGCCTTGGACGGGATGCAGCCCACGTTGAGGCAGACGCCGCCGAGCATGTCGTAGCGCTCCACCAGCACGGTGTCGAGGCCGAGATCGGCGGCGCGGAACGCGGCGGAGTAGCCGCCGGGGCCGGAGCCGAGCACGACCAGCTGGCACTCGATATCGGCCGCTTTTCCAGTGGAAGCCGCCGCCTCTCCCCTATGGGGAGAGCCCTGCCCTGAGCCCGTCGAAGGGGGTTGAGGTGAGGGGGCGGGACTTGCGGATGCGCTGCCAGCGGCCTTCGCTTTGTCGCCAGACTGCGGCGAGCCTGTCCCCTCACCCCGGCCCTCTCCCCGGAGGGGAGAGGAAGACGCGGTGTCGGCTTCGCCGACGGTTTCCAGGAGCAGGATCACCGTGCCCTCGGACACCTCGTCGCCCAGCTTCACCTTGAGTTCCTTCACGGTGCCGGCGGCGCTGGAAGGCACTTCCATCGTCGCCTTGTCCGACTCCAGCGTGATCAGGCTCTGTTCCTTGGTCACGGTGTCGCCGGGCTTCACCAGCACCTCGATCACCGGCACGTTGTCGTGGCCGCCGATGTCGGGGACTTTCACTTCGATCGTGTTCGCCATGGGGAATCCTTCGTCATTCTTTTCGCTCGATGGGGTGGTGCCGCGAGCACCCGCCCCTCACCCCAGCCCTCTCCCCGGAGGGGAGAGGGAGCAGTAGGTCAGAGCAAGAGCCGGCGGATGTCGCCGAGCTGTTTGGCCACGAACACGGCGAAGCGCGCGGCCAGCGCGCCGTCGATCACGCGGTGGTCGTAGGACAGCGACAGCGGCAACATCAAGCGCGGCGCGAATTCCTTGCCGTTCCACACCGGCTTCATCGAGGCCTTGGAGACGCCGAGGATGGCCACTTCCGGCGCGTTGACGATGGGCGTGAACGCGGTGCCGCCGATGCCGCCCAGCGAGCTGATCGAGAAGCAGCCGCCGGACATGTCGTTCGGGCCCAGCTTCTTGTCGCGCGCCTTCTTGGAGATCTCGCCCAGCTCGCGGGCGAGCTCGAGCAGGCCCTTCTTGTCGACGTCACGGATCACCGGCACCACCAGGCCGTCGGGCGTGTCCACCGCGATGCCGACGTGGAAGTACTTCTTGAGGATCAGCTTCTCGCCGGTCTCGTCCAGCGAGGCGTTGAACTGCGGGTATTCCTTCAGCGCCGCCACCACCGCCTTCATCTGGAACACCAGCGGGGTGATCTTGAGGTCCTTGTTCTCCTCGCCGAGCTTCTTGCGGAAGGCTTCCAGCTCGGTGATGTCGGCGTCCTCGTGCTGGGTGACGTGCGGGATCATCGCCCAGTTGCGCGCGAGGTTGGCGCCGGAGATCTTCTGGATGCGCGAGAGCGGCTTCTCCTCGACCGCGCCGAACTTGCTGAAGTCCACCTTCGGCCACGGCAGCAGGTTGAGCCCGCCGCCCGCCGCCACCGCGCCGCCACTCACCGGCCGCGCGCCCGAGGCCAGCGCGTGCTTGACGTAGGCGCTGATGTCCTCGCGCACGATGCGACCGCCGCGCGCGCTGCCCTTCACCTGGGCGATGTCCACGCCCAGCTCGCGCGCGAAGGCGCGCACCGCGGGGCTGGCGTAGGGCGCGTCGCCCGGCATCACGATGTTCGCGTCGAACGGCGGCCGCGCCTGCGGCGACACGTCGCCCTCCGGCGCGCGGCCCGGCTCGGGGCGGCTGGCCTGCGCCGGCGCTGCCTTCGGGGCCTCGGCCCGGGCCGGCGCGGGCGCGGCGGGGGCCGGCGCGGCGCTGCCGCCGTCCGCACTCTCGATCAGTGCGATCAGCGCGCCCTCGGAGACCTCGTCGCCCACCTTCAGCTTCACTTCCTTCACCGTGCCGGCGAACGGCGCGGGCACTTCCATCGTGGCCTTGTCCGACTCCAGCGTGACCAGGCCCTGGTCCTTGCTCACGGTGTCGCCGGCCTTCACCAGCACCTCGATCACCGGCACGCCTTCGTGGCCACCGATGTCGGGCACGCGGGCCTCGCGCACGCCGCCGGCCGCGGCCTTGGGCGCTTCGCTGCGGCTCGGTTCGGCGGCCTTCGCGGGGGCGGGAGCGGCAGCCTTGGGCGCTTCCGCCGGCGCCGGCGCGGGTGCATCTGCCGATTTTGCGGCGGCGCCGTCGGCCTCGATCAGCGCGATCACCGCGCCTTCGGAGACCTCGTCGCCCACCTTCAGTTTCACTTCCTTCACCGTGCCGGCGAACGGCGCGGGCACCTCCATGGTGGCCTTGTCCGACTCCAGCGTGATCAGGCTCTGCTCCTTCTCCACCCGGTCGCCGGGTTTGATCATCACCTCGATCACCGGCACGTTGTCGTGGCCGCCGATATCGGGTACGCGGGCTTCTTGGATGTCGGCCATGGTGTCTCCTGCGAATGGCGAGGGCTGGCCGCGCAGGGGGAGAGGGAGGCGGCCGCAAGGCTTCCATCATAGCGAACGGGTGGGCGCAGCGGCAGCATTTGCGACCAAATGACGTGCATGCGCATACGTATGCACGACGTGACGAAGTACCCGTGACGTGAGGCCCATGCGTCCCCGTGGTGAGCCATCCACACTGCCTCCATCCACCCGTCGCCGCAGGGCACAAGGGAAGCCATGCTCAGCATCCGCCATCTGTCCAAGACCTACGCCAACGGCGTGCGCGCGCTGCGCGACATCTCGCTGGACATCCCCAACGGCATGTTCGGCCTGCTCGGGCCTAACGGTGCGGGCAAGTCCTCGCTGATGCGCACGATCGCCACGCTGCAGGATCCGGACGAGGGCAGCATCCGGCTGGACGACATGGATCTCCTGGCCGACAAGCAGGCCACCCGCCGCCTGCTCGGCTACCTGCCGCAGGAATTTGGCGTGTACCCCAGGGTCTCGGCCGAGGCGATGCTGGACCACTTCGCGGTGCTGAAGGGCGTCACGGCCAGAGGCGAGCGGCGCGAACTGGTGGAGGCGCTGCTGCGCCAGGTGAACCTGTGGGACGTGCGCAAGCGCAAGCTGGGCAGCTTCTCCGGCGGCATGCGCCAGCGCTTCGGCATCGCCCAGGCGCTGATCGGCGACCCGCGGCTGGTGATCGTGGACGAACCCACCGCGGGCCTCGACCCGGAGGAGCGCAACCGCTTCCTGAACCTGCTGGCCGAGATCGGCGAGCGCGTGGTGGTGATCCTCTCCACCCACATCGTGGAGGACGTCACCGACCTCTGCCAGCGCATGGCGATCATCGGCCAGGGCCAGCTGCTGCTGGCCGGCGAGCCGCGCGAGGCGATCCGCGCGCTGGAAGGCCGGGTCTGGCGGCGCACGATCGACAAGGCGGAGCTGGACGGCTACCGCGCCCGCATGAACATCCTGTCCACCCGCCTCGCCGCCGGCCGCACCCTGCTGCACGTGCTGGCCGACGCCGCGCCGGAGGCGGGCTTCGAGCCGGTGGCCCCCGACCTGGAGGACGTGTACTTCGGCCGCCTGCGCGCGCAGGCCACCGCCCGCGCCGCCTGAAGCCCGCCTCCCGGGAAGGATGCCAATGTTCTTCGAGATCCTCCGCTTCGAGCTGCGCCAGCAACTGAAGGCGCCGCTGTTCTGGATCATCGCCTTCGTGTTCGCGGCGTTGGCCTTCATCTTCGCCAGCACCGACGCGGTGATGCTGGGCGGCGCCAGCGGCAACGTGCTGCGCAACGCGCCGCTGGTGATCGTGCGGCTGCTCGACAACCTCGCGCCGCTGTGCTTGCTGCTGGCGGCCGCCTTCGTGGCCGGCGCCGCGCTGCGCGACTTCGACCACGGCACCGCCGAGCTGGTGTTCGCCACGCCGCTGCGCAAGCGCGCCTACCTCGGCGGCCGCTTCGCCGCCGGCTACCTGGTGATGGTGGCGATCATGCTGCTGTGCGCGCTGGGGCTGGCCGCGGGCGGCAGCATGCCGTGGGTCGACGCGGCGCGGCTGGGTCCGCCGGACTGGCACGGCTATGCCTGGGCGTTCGGCGTGATGGTGCTGCCGAACCTGCTGTTCATCGCCGCGGTGCTGTTCCTGCTCGCCACCGCCACGCGCTCGCTGCTGGCCACGCTGATCGGCGTGATCGCCTTCATCGTGCTGCTGTCGATCGCCAGGCTGCTGACCCTGGACGTGAACCACCATGCGCTGGCGGCGATCCTCGACCCGTTCGGCAGCCGCACGCTGCAGATCGTCACCCGCTACTGGGCCCCGGAACAGATCAACCGCCAGTTGCCGCCGCTGGCCGGCCTGCTGCTGTTCAACCGGCTGCTGTGGAGCGGCGTGGCGGTGCTGCTGGCCGGCACCGCGTTCGCGCTGTTCCGCACCGACCGCGAAGGCCTCAGGCTGCGCCGGCGCGTGCGGCGCGCCGAACCGCCGCTGCTGCGCCCGGCGGCCGCGGCCGCCGCCACGCCGGCGCTGCCCGCGGTGCGGCTGGCCGCCGGCTGGCGCGCGCGCCTGGTCCAGCTGTGGCGGCTGCTGGCGTTCGACACGGCGAGTGTGCTGCGCGGCGTGCCGTTCCTGGTGATGCTGTTGTTCGGGCTGGTCAACTTCGCATTCGCGCTGGCCCTGTCCGGACGCATCTACGGCACCGCCACCTGGCCGGTGACGCACGGCGTGCTGGAGATGCTGCAGGGCTCCATGCAGTGGCTGCTGTACATCGTGGTGATGTTCTACGCCGGCGAGCTGGTGTGGCGCGAACGCAACCAGCGCAGCGCCGAGGTCAGCGATGCCTTCCCGCTGCCCGACTGGATCCCGCTGGCCGCCAAGCTCGGCGCGCTGCTGGCGGTGATCGTGGTGTTCCTTGCCAGCGGCGCGGTGTTCGGCGTCGCCTGGCAGCTGGGCCACGGCTACACCCACATCGAGCCGGGCCTGTACCTGGGCACGCTGGCGCTGCAGGCGATCCCGTTCGCGCTGCTGGCGGCGCTGGCGCTGTTCCTGCAGGTGGTCACCAACAACCGCTACCTCGGCTACCTGCTGGTGATCGTGTGGTTCGTCTGCCAGCTCGCCTTCCCCTGGCTGCACTGGGACCACAACCTGTACAACTACGCCAGCGCACCCGCGGCGCCGTATTCGGACCTCAACGGCTTCGGCCACTTCCTGCCCGCCACGCTGTGGTTCGACTTCTACTGGGCCTGCTGCGCGTGCGCGCTGCTGGTGCTGGCCGCGCTGTTCTGGGTGCGCGGCGCCGGGCAGAGCTGGCGCGAACGCCGGCGCGAGGCGCGCGCACGCTGCCGCCGCCCCGCCCGCATCGCCCTGGCGTCCAGCGTGCTGGCGTTCGTCGCCAGCGGCGCGTGGATCTTCTACAACACCAATGTGCTCAACCGCTACGAGAACGGCACGGCGCAGCAGCGCCAGGCGGCGGACTACGAGAAGCTGTACGCCAGGTACCGCGGCGCGCCGCAGCCGCGCATCACCTCGCTGCGCACCGAGGTGGACATCCATCCCTACCGGCGGCGGCTGGAGATCCGCGGCCAGTACACCCTGGTCAACAAGACCGCCGCGCCGATCGACACGCTGTACGTCAACTTCGACACCGACTTCACCGTGGAATCGCTCGATTTCGCGCCGCACGCCACGGTCAGCGACGACCGGCGCCTCGGCTTCGCCATCTACCGGCTGCAGACGCCGCTGGCGCCGGGCGCCAGCATGCCGTTCGACTTCCGCATCGCCTACCGGCCGCGCGGCTTCACCAACGAACCGCAGGGGAAGTTCCTCGCCCACAACGGCAGCTTCTTCAACAGCCGCGTGCTGCCGCAGTTCGGCTACCAGACCGACGGGCAGATCACCGACCGCAACGACCGCCGCAAGTACGGCCTGCCGCTGGACGTGCCGCGGATGCCGCCGCTGGGCGACCAGAAGGCACGCGCCAACACCTATATCAGCAACGACGCGGACTGGATCAGCTTCGACACCACCATCTCCACCGCGCCCGACCAGACCGCGCTGGCGCCCGGCGTGCTGGAAAAGACCTGGACCGCCGGCGGCCGCCGCTACTTCCACTACGTCTCGCAGCACCCGATGCTGAACTTCGCCGCGTGGATGTCCGCGCGCTGGGCCGTGAAACGCGTGGACGACCACGGCACCGCCATCGCCGTGTACTACAACCCGGCGCATCCCTGGAACGTGGACCGCATGATCGAAGGCGCGCAGGACGCGCTCGCTTACTACGACGCGCACTACACGCCGTACCAGTTCCGCCAGTTGCGCATCGCCGAGGTCCCCAACTACTACGGCTTCGCGCAATCCTTCCCCAACACCATCGCGTTCTCCGAAGCGCTCGGTTTCATCGCCGACCTGCGCGACCGCAGCCAGGTCGACTATCCCTACTACGTCACCGCGCACGAAGTGGCGCACCAGTGGTGGGCGCACCGGGTGATCGGCGCGGACATGCAGGGCTCCACCATGCTCAGCGAATCGCTGGCGCAGTACAGCGCGCTGATGGTGATGAAGCACCGCTACGGCGCCGACCAGATGCGCAAGTTCCTGAAATACGAGCTGGACAAGTACCTGGCGGGGCGCGCCACCGACAAGGTGGCCGAGGAGCCGCTGGCGAAGGTGGAGAACGAGCAGTACATCCACTACAACAAGGGCTCGCTGGTGTTCTACGCGCTGCAGGACTACGTGGGCGAGGACCGCCTCGACGCGATACTGAGGCAGTTCCTGCTCGACAAGGGTTTCCAGCAGCCGCCCTACACCACCTCGCAGGAATTCATGGACGCGCTGTCCGCCGCGCTGGGCCCGCAGTGGCAGCCGCTGCTGGACGATTTCTTCTGGAAGATCACCCTGTTCGACGACCGCATGCTCGACGCCAGCGCGAAGCGGCTGCCCGACGGCAGGTACCAGGTGACGATGAAGGTGCACGCCGGCATGGCGTATGCCGACGGCAAGGGCAGGGAAACCCGGGCCGCGCCCGACATCCCGGTCGCCATCGGCGTATTCGCCGCGTCGCCCGGCGGCGGCAGGGACGGCAAGCCGCTGTACCTGGAAAAGCGCCTGCTGCCCGCCGGCGACAGCACGGTCACCGTCACCGTGGACGGCAGGCCTGCGATGGCCGGCATCGATCCCTACAACGAGCTTATCGACAAGGTGCCCACCGACAACCGCAAGGCGGTGACGCTGCAGTAGAGGGTTGCGGGCGTCCGCTCAGAGCCTGTCCAAAGCCTCTCAGCCCTTGGACGGCGCCGCGGGCGCCTGCTGGAATACCCGCTGCAGGACGAAGTCCCCGGTGACCGCCTCCCCCGAGAGCAGCATGGCCATCAGCTCGCCGCCCAGCACCTGCGGGGCGATCACCACGTCCGGCTGCACCAGCTTGACGCGGCCGAGGTGGCTGGCGTCGTTCACCGCGGCCACGGTGCGCGCGCTGCCGGCAAGCTCCTTCACCGCGAGGACCACGAAGGCGTTTTCCGAATCGTCCGCCATCATCGCCAGCACGGCCTCGGCCTTGTGCGCGCCGGCCTGGCGCAGCACGTCGAGGTTGCTGGGATCGCCCGCCACCACGTCCACGCCGGCGAGTTCGCCTTCGGCCGGCGCCTCGCGCAGCAGGCGGGTGACCGGGCGGCCGCGCCGCGCCAGCTCGCGCCAGGTGTTGATCGCCAGCGAGGAATTGCCGATCACCACGAAGTGGTTTTCCCGTTTCATGCCCGAACCCTTGCGGTTGACGATGCGTTGCAGGCTGCGGCTCACCATCGGCGCGATCACCGCGGTCAGCGAAGTGGCGAACACCGCCACGCCGAGCACGATCACCGACACCGCGAACAGTTTCGCCTGCGGCGTCACCGGCACGATGTCGCCGTAGCCCACCGTGCTCATGGTGACCATCGCGTAGTACAGCGCGGTGGTGAGGTCGGTGATCGCCGGCCGGAAGTCGGCGCCCAGGTAGTAGCTGCCGAAGGTGGCGTAGATCAGCAGCATCGCCACCGAGGTCAGCGCGAACAAGGTGCTGGCCGCCACGCTGGAGCGGCCGAAGTGCCGCCACGCCGACAGCAGCGCCGCCAGCAGCAGCACGAAATAGGCGAGCAGCACGTGGGCGCGGTGCGTGCCCAGCAGCAGGTTCGCCAGTGCGGTGAACGCGAGCAGCAGCGCCATCGTCCAGGCCAGCCGCGAGCGCAGCAGCAGGCCGATCGCCATGGTCAGCAGGCCCAGCCCGATCAGCAGCGGCGGCAGCACGCTGGGGCGGAGGTCGAACTGGCCGCTGGCGAGGCGCGCCAGGTAGTGCTGCCAGTCCACGCCGAGGTCCAGCCGCAGCAGCGCCAGCGCGCCCAGCCCCAGCAGCAGCGCCAGCGGGACGTGCGGGAACCAGTACGGCGTGCGCAGCAGCTGCTGCGCGCGCTGCAGGCCGGCACGCCAGCGTTGTCGCGTCGTCCTCAGCCACACGGCGGTTCGCTTCCCTTGCCCGGAACAGGCGGCCACCGTAGCAACTGCAGCCGCGGCTGCCAAATCGCCGCGTGCGGCGCGCGCGCAAATCGGGGATCATGGCGCCCTTTCCAGCCCGCGGTGCCGCCATGAACCAGGTCAACGAAAAGAAACTCGCCGGCGAAGCCGCGCTGCGCTACGTCGGGGACGGCGCCATCGTGGGCGTGGGCACCGGCAGCACGGTGGCGTTTTTCATCGACGCGCTGGCCGGCATGAAGGACCGCATCAAGGGCGCGGTATCCAGCTCCGAGCAGTCCACCGCGCAGCTGAAGAGGCACGGCATCGAGGTGTTCGACCTCAACGCCACCGGCCCGCTCGACATCTACATCGACGGCGCCGACGAGTGCGACCCGTTCCGGCGCCTGATCAAGGGCGGCGGCGCCGCACTCACCCGCGAGAAGATCGTGGCGGCGGCGGCGGCGAAATTCGTCTGCATCATCGATTCCAGCAAGCGCGTGGACCTGCTGGGCAGGTTCCCGCTGCCGATCGAGGTGATCCCGATGGCGCGCAGCCTGGTCAGCCGCGAGATCGTGAAGCTGGGCGGGCAGCCGGTGTGGCGCGACGGCGTGGTCACCGACAACGGCAACTGGATCATCGACGTGCACGGCTGGCAGATCGCCGATCCGGTGGCGCTGGAGCAGCAGCTCAACCAGCTCGCCGGGGTGGTCACCGTGGGCCTGTTCGCGCAGCGCCCGGCGGACGTGGTGCTGGTGGGCGACAAGGAGATCTGACCGCGGATCTTCGACGGCGGCGCGGGGCCGCGCTGCCGTTGCCCGTCGTCCCGGCGCAGGCCGGGACGACGGGTATAGAGCCTGCTCCGGCGGGAGGGGCTTTCCCGGTATCGGCGATCAGTGGCCCGGTGCCAGGATCCCCGTCAGCGGCTTGCCCCCGGCGTCGTCGAACTTGATGTGCAGCAGCTGCGCGATGGTCGGCGCCACGTCCACGTTGGGGAACGCCGGAATCTCCACGCCCTTGCCGCGGATGCCCGCGCCCGCGGCAATGAAGATCGCCTGCATCAGCGGCTCCGAGTTCGGGTAACCGTGCGCGCCGCGCTGTAGCGTGGGCGCGTCGTACTGCGTGGCGTACTTGTCGTCGAATTCGTAATCGTTGGCCGGGTAAAGCAGCAGGTCCGGCGCCTGGTCGGTCTGCGCCGGCGTCGGCCATCCCATCCTCGCGGCCTCGTCCGGCGTCAGCGCGGCGCGGATGCCGGGCTTGCCCGCGAACAGTTTCTGCAGCGCCTGCCTGGAGGCGTCGGTGGCGTTTTTCTGGAACACCAGCGCGAAGCCGCCCTCCGGAATGGCGAACGCGGGCCGGGCCGCGCTGGCGGCCTGCAGGCCGGCCTCGCGCAGCGGCACGTTGGGGTTAAGCAGGTGGTGCACGCTCTGCTGGCCGTGGTCGGAGACGATGATGAAGGTGGTGTTGTCGAGTTCGCCGGCGGCGCGCACGGCGTCGATCACTTCCTTCACCCGGTCGTCGA
The DNA here is from genome assembly GCA_001598015.1 of Dorcoceras hygrometricum. NCBI lineage: Eukaryota > Viridiplantae > Streptophyta > Magnoliopsida > Lamiales > Gesneriaceae > Dorcoceras > Dorcoceras hygrometricum. The sequence goes on along the minus strand of KV020110.1, from coordinate 73,949 downwards.
GGAAGGCGATGGTGTTGCGCCCGGCGTTGTTGCCGTAGCCGGTCTCGTGCTCGATGCTGTCCAGCGCCAGCAGGTGCAGCAACAGCAGGTCCGGGTGGTGCCGGCGGATGATGTCGACCGCCGCACGGGTGTAGACCAGGTCGCGCCAGGCCTGCGAAGGCCGGCCGAAATGCACCAGCTCGTCGCGCGTGACGGCACCCTGGCGTATCAGCTCCTGTTCGATCGCGCCGTCCGGGTCGGGACGCTCGGGAAAGCGCCAGTCGATGGTCGGGGCATGCATCACGGCGACCCAGTCCACCTCGGCCGTGACCAGGCCCGCCGCGTGCGCGGCGTCGTACACGGTGGGCACGGCGACCAGTTCCGACTTGGGCGCATCCGCGTCGATGTGCGGCGCCGTGGCCTCGCGCTGCCCCACGATCAGGCCGTTGACCAGCACGTGGTGCAGGCTGGCGTTGTCGCCGGTGACCATGGCGGTGTGGTTGGGCCAGGTGATGGTGGGGTTGATCGGGTGCATGGAAACGGCGTGCACGCCCTGCTGCATCAGCGCATGCAGGGTGGGTGCGGGCAGCTGGGGTTCCTGCAGGCTCTTCGCGCCGAAAGCGTCGAGGCTGATGACCACCACCCTGGGGCGCGGCGCGTCGGCCGCGCGCGCGCCAGGCGGGAGCATGACGGCGCCAGCCATCACGATTGCCGCGATCCAGGTGCACCGCCAGATCTTGCTTGGATTCATCTCACAGACCTCCTCGGGCCATTGCATTGCCAAATCGGCATCGATACCTGGCCCTTCCCTGCGTGCGGGGAAGGGCCGGACCGGGACATCCCGGTTCTCCGCCCCGGCAGGCAGGGGCGGCATGGAATCCGGCGCCTCACCGGACACCGGCGCGCGCCACGCCCGGCGTGACGGCGCGCAACGCCTTGTCGAACAGGCGGCGCACGCTCCGCTCCCACGAGTGCGTGGCCATGTCCGGATTCCAGGTGAACGTCGCCACGCTCTGCGGCGGCATCGCGTATTCGAACGACAAGCGGTCCTGCGCCACGGTGATGGACCGCGGCTGTTCCGCGCCATTGGCCACCACCAGCACGATGGAGCCGTCGTCGGCGTTGCGGAATGCCACGTTGTGGATGTCCTTGGCGGTATCGGTGGACCACACGCGCACCGCGCCGGGAAGCACGAAGCGGCTGTAGTGGGCGAAAGCGTAGTACTCGTCGTTGCGGTGGATCGCGCCGGTCCCGGAATCGATCGTCACCATGCCCTTGCAATCTACACAACCGCCGGAGTGCGGGCCATGCTTCTCGTCCAGCGCGATGTTCCAGTACACGGCGCCGCGCGCCCAGTTGCGCAGGCTCATCATCAGTATGTCGCGCGCGAAGAGCAGCAACTCGCCGTTCCTCGCGGATGCCCAGTAGCCGCCCGAACATTCGGTCAGGTACGCGTCCTTGTCCGGGTACGCCCGGTGCACGCGGCTCTGCGCGCTCACGTCGCCCGCGTAGCAGTGCCACGCGACGCCGTCGACATAACGCCGCGCGGCGGCGTCGGCCAGCACGGCCAGCGGCTGCCCGGGCGCATCCCAGTTGTGGTCCCAGTCGAGGATCCGCGGCCGCGGATCCAGGTCCGCTAGCGCGGGCCCCAGGTGCTGCCCGATGATGCGCGCCCGCGCGTCGGCCGGCAGCAGCATGCCCGGGTAGGTCAGCGGCTCGAAGCCGGGCTCGTTCTGTACGGTCAGCGCCCAGATCGGGATGCCCAGCGCCTGCATGGCGTCGACGTACTTCACCAGGTACCGCGCATACGTCGCCTCGTACTGCGGCTGCAGCGTCCCGCCATTCAGCGCGTCGATGCTCTTCATCCACGCCGGCGCGCTCCACGGCGTGGCGATGACGCGCAGCTGCGGGTTGATTTCCATCGCCTCGCGCAATACGGGCACCACGTCCTGCAGGGTGGCCGCGATGTTGAAATGCGCTAGCCCCGGATCGGCCTGGCCCGCCGGCATGTCGTCCAGCGTGTAGGGCTTGAGCGAGAAGTCCGAGGCGCCGATGCTCACGCGCGCCATGTCGAGGTTGAGGCCAGGCGGCGGCCCGAACATCTCCTGCAGGAAGGCGAAACGCTGGTAGCCGTCGAGCTTGTGGTCCAGCAGCCATGCCGACGAGTCGGTCAGCGCCGCGCCGAAACCCGTGATGGTCTGGAAGGTCCGGCTGGTATCGATGGTGATGTCGGCCGCCGCCGGCGGCGTGTTCGCGTCCGACACGGCGACCTGGATGTCCGGCTGCCGCGCCAGGCGCAGCTTGCGGTCCTGCGTGCTCAGCCACAGCTGGACCTCCGAATCGTCCGGCATCGCCGGCACCAGCAGGGTGGGCGCGGGCGGCAGGCGCAGGGGTATGCGCAATGCGTCCAGGGCACACACAGTCAGCAAGACAAACAGCACGGCCGTCGCGCGTCCGGAGATGCCCTGCTGTTCCTTCATGCGCGGCACTCGGCGCTGGGGGTGCACTTACGGATCACGGAAATCTCTCTGCAACGGAACACCCGCCTGCTGCACCACGATGCCTGGCGACGAATCGGCGCAGCTTGCCCCGATACAGCGCCGGGCGGCAAGTCGGTCGCCGCCCGGCCGGTTTTCTGCGGTCGTCCATGATCGCGCAGATCGAACGGACGGCCATCCCTGGCCGCACTGTCCAGTCAGAGTTTGTAGCTGAAGCCGAGCAGCACCGTGCGTCCCCAGGTGTCGTATTCCAGCGGCATGGTGATCGGCACGTTGTTGGCCAGCGTGGCGTATTGCACCGTCGCATCCGGCGCATTGGACAGGTTGTTGACCTGCAGCAGGACCGACAGGCCGTCCAGCGTCCCCTGGCTGAAGTCGTACTCCAGCTGCAGGTCGGTCTGCCGGTTCGCCAGGATCTTGGTGTAGCCGAGCTGGTCGAACAGCGCCACCGCCTCGCCGGTGAACGAGGAACGGTAGCGCTGGGCCACGCGCACCGAGAAGCCGTTGCGCTCGTAGTACAGCGTGAGATTGCCCACCTTGTGCGACAGGCCGGGCAGCGTCTTGGGGCCGCCCGGGATCGCCGAGATGGAGCTGACGGGGATGTTGCTGTTGGTCAGCGAATAGTTGACCTGCACGCCGAAGCCGTCCAGCGCAGGCGCCAGCAGGCCGCCTTCCAGCGAGCCGGCCAGCTCCAGGCCGTTCATCGAGCCGCCGGTGCCGTTCTCCGGCGTGGTGAACGCGCCGTAGTTGCTGGTCGGCTTCAGCGTCGGCGTGTTGTTGATGTAGCCGGAGAAGTCGTAGTTCAGGATGGTCTTGTCGTAGATGTAGTTGAGCAGGTTCTTCTTGAACACCGCCACGGACACGTAGCTGGCCTTGCCGAAGTACTTCTCCCACGAGATGTCGGTGCCCACCGCGACGTAGGGCTTCAGCAGCGGATTGCCGCCGCTGCCCGACCACACCACCTGCCCCGCCTGCGGGCCGCTGGTGATCTTGGACACGCCGGCGGACGAGGAAACCTTCTCGTCGTCGATGCGGCCGCGGGTCATGGTCTTGGCGAGGCCGAAGCGCAGGTACTGGCCGTCACCCAGCTGCAGCTTCAGGTTCAGGCTGGGCAGCACGTTGTTGTACGAGGTACCGCCGCGGATGGTGCCCACCAGGATATTGCCGTTGCTCTGCAGCGCCACCGACGACTGGTCGGTGTGCACGAACTGCACGCCCACGTTGCCGGCCAGCGGCAGGCCCGCCACCTCCGTGCCGATGTCGAGCTTGGCGTAGGCCAGCGGCACCTTTTCCTCGATCGTGTAGTTGCGGCTCCAGTCGCCCGCCTCGTTCTCCGGGGTGAGGTAGAACTGGTTGTACATCGCGCCCAGCACGTTGTAGTTGATGATGCCCGGGATGCCGCCGTAGCCCAGCGACGTCGGGTTGTAGAGGAAGGATGGGTTGATCGGCGAACTGTAGCCGTACCGGTAGGTGCCGTCGGTGTCGCCGTTGCCGTTCAGCCACGCGAAATCCACGTCGGCGTGCTTGGTCTTGGTGCGGTCCGAATAGTCGAAGCCCAGGTCCATGCCGCTGAAGATCCACCAGTCCAGCGTGCGGCTCGCCTGCAGCCGGAACGCGTTGATGCGGTCGTTCTGGCGGTCGAACTCCTGGCGGCCGTTGTAGCCGTAGTTGTCCGGGTCGGTGAAGGCCACGCCGGACGGGTCGGCGAAGTCCACGCCCGGGCTGAAGTCCGGATAGCCCTCGCCCGCCGGCGTGTCGAATCCCACATTGGCGAGGCCGCCGCCGGCGAGGCCGCTGAACAGGTAGGCATCGTGCAGCTTCACGCGGGCCACGGAGGACGACAGGTCGAGCATGGCCGTCCAGTCGCCGAGGTAGAGCTTGTTGTTCCAGCCGATCGAATACAGCTTGTCGTGCTCCTTGGTGTATTCGTTCTGCATGATCGGCGCGAGGCCGAGCATGCTGCCCGAGGTCACGATCGGCAGCGGCGAACCCGGCGAGGTGCCCACGCCGGCGTAGGAAAGGTCGTCGTAGGGCTGGCCGTAGGGGCTGCTGGACCACTGCAGGCCGTTGGTGAACTCGCGCTTGTCGAAGGTGGAGTAGTACATGTCCAGCTTCGAGTAGTAGGTCTCGTTCGGCGCCCACTCCAGCACCGCCATCAGGCCGTTGCGCTTCTCGTCCTGCGACTGCGCGCGCAGCTGCATGCCCTGCTGCGAGTTCACGTTGTCCGGCATGCCCGGCATGGTGCGCGCGCCCCAGTTCTGGTCCATGCCCGCGCTGCCGTTGTCCGCGCCCCACCACCAGGCCTGGTACTGCTTCTCCTGGATCGGTTGGTCGAGCTGGGCGAAGCCGATGGCGACGCCCAGCGTGTGGTCGAGGAACTGGTCGATGTAGGAGAAGCTGGCGCGGTGGCCGCCGGTGCCCGTGCCGGTGCCCGGGTTGAGGTTGCCGTTGGTGTTGTGCTCGCCGCGCAGGTTGAACACCATGGTGCGCTTGGACAGGTCCAGCGGGTTGATCGTGTGCAGGTCCACCGTGCCGGCCAGGCCCTGCCCGATCACGCTGGCATCCGGCGTCTTGTACACCGTGGCGCCGTTGATCAACTCGGCCGGGTACTGGTCGTACTCGACGCCGCGGTTCTCGCCGATCGTCGCCTGCTCGCGCCCGTTGAGCGTGGTGCCGGCGAAATCCGGCGACAGGCCGCGGATCGAGATCGCGCTGGCCTGGCCGTTGACGCGTTGCGTGGCGAGACCCGGCAGGCGCGCCAGGCTGTCGGCGATGCTCACGTCCGGCAGCTTGCCGATGTCCTCGGCGGAGATCGCCTCGACGATGTCGTTGGAGTTCTGCTTGGTGTCCAGCGCGCTCTGGATGCTGTTGCTGATGCCGTTCACCACCACCGCGCTGAGCTGGCTGGCCGGCGCCCGCGGCTTGCCGGCGGACTTCGCCGGCGGCTTCGCCCCCTTTCCGGCCGCGGCCTGCGCATTTTTCGCCGGGACCTGCGATGCCTCCTGGCCCGATACCTGCTGGGCCAGGGCCGCGGGATCCGGCGCGGCGAACATCCAAGCGGCGGCGCATGCCATGGCCAGCGCGCGCCGCTCCCCTGCAACGACACGGCTCCCCGATACCCTCGTTCGACGACGACTCATCAGGCTCTCCTCCCTTGTGGCCCCTGTGCGGACTCCCCCTGTCCTGCCTTGCATCCTGCCCGGCGCCATGTGAAGAGAAGGCGGCCCCTCGCGCGCCGGAGCCGCGATCCCGGTGGCGCCGTCCGCGCGCATCCCCAGGCCTTCCTGCGCGCGCGCAAACGCCTCCCGCGCGCATCGCGCTGCCGCGCATACCGCTCGATGAAGCCGCCCGTGCGAGCTGCCGCCGTTGGCGCGGCGTACTACGGAAAACGGCCCTTGCGGGCCGTTTTCCTCAGAGCCTGGACCATCACTCCGCGACGTGCCCGGAGCCCCTGCGCGCGGCGCCCGGCGGCGCCTGCTCGGGGCGTGGCTTGAGGCCGTCGCGGAAACGCAGGTAGCGCGCGGAATGGCGCGCCTCGCGCAGGCGCCGGCCGTGCGCGGCGAGGATGTCGCCGCGGGTGAGGATGCCGACCAGCCTGTGCGGGTCGTCCTTCCCCACCACCACCAGCCGGCCGACGCTCTCGGCCACCATGTGGTCGGCCGCCTCGCGCAGCGAGTGGCCCTCGGTCACCGCGATCGGCGGCCGCGTCACCAGCTCGCCCAGGGTCAGCGTGTAGTGCCACTGCGGGTCGAGCAGGCTGCGGCGGGTCAGCACGCCCTGCACGTGGCCGCGCTCGTCCAGCACCGGGAAACCCTGGTGCAGGGATTCCGGCGTGCTCTCGTTGAGCCAGCGGCGCACCTCGGCCAGGGTCTGCGTGGTCTTCAGCGTCACCACATCACGTGCGCAGGCATCGCCCACCACCACCTGGTCGAGGTAGTCGGCCGCGTATTCGGCCGGCACGCGCACGCCGCGGCGGGCGATCTTCTCGGTCATGATGGTGTTGCGCATCATCAGCGCGGAGATCAGGTAGGCCGCGGTGCAGCCGCCTAGCAGCGGCAGCAGGCCGGCCGGCTGTGCGGTGGTCTCGAACGCGAACACCACCGCGGTGAGCAGCGCGCGCGAGGCGCCGGCGAAGATCGCCGCCATGCCCACCAGCGCGGCGATGCGCGGGTCCACGCCGAAATGCGGCGCCACCGCCGCCACGCCGATGCCGGCCACCGCGCCCAGCGCGCCGCCGATGGTGAACAACGGCGCCAGCGTGCCGCCGGAGGTGCCGCTGCCCAGCGAGATCGACCAGGACAGGAACTTCATCACGCACAGGAAGGCCAGCGCCGCCAGGGTCAGCCGGCCATTCAGGATGTCCTCGATGTTGCTGTAGCCCACGCCCAGGGTCAGCGGGGCGAAGTAGCCGACCACACCCACCACCACGCCGCCGATCGCCGGCCACCACATCCAGTGGATCGGCAGTTCCTCGAACCAGTCCTCGATGGCGTAGACGATCTTGGTGGTCCACACGCTGATCAGGCCGACCACGGCGCCGATCAGCACGTAGGTGGCCAGCGCCCAGCCGCCGGGCGAAGCCAGCACCGGCATCGCGAACACCGGCGTGGTGCCCATCAGCACGTAGCGCATGCCGGTGGCGGCCACGCAGGCCAGCGCCACCGGGATCAGCGAGCGCGGGCGCAGCTCGAACAACAGCAATTCCACCGCCAGCACCACCGAGGCGATCGGCGCGGAGAAGATCGCCGACATGCCGGCCGCCGCGCCGGCCGCCAGCAGCACCTTGCGCTCGCTGCCGGTGACCTTGAGGATCTGGCCGATGAAGGAGCCCAGCGCGCCGCCGGTGGCGATGATCGGGCCTTCCGCGCCGAACGGGCCGCCGGTGCCGATCGCGATGGCCGAGGAGATCGGCTTCAGGAAGGTGATGCGCGGCGGGATCTTCGATTCGTTGAGCAGCACCTGCTCCATCGCCTCGGGGATGCCGTGGCCGCGGATCGCGCGCGAGCCCCAGCGCGCCATGAAGCCCACGATCACGCCGCCCAGCGCGGGGATCAGCACCACCCACCAGCCGAGGTGCGGCACCGCGCCGGCGGGCGAGGAGAACGCGGCGGAGACGCGGCCGTAGAACACCAGGTTGGTGATCAGGCCGATCAGCATGGTGAGGATCTTCGCGATCAGCGCCGCGCCGATGCCCAGCACCACCGACACCGCGGTGATGCGCAGCACGCGGCGGTCGACCAGGGTGGAACGGCGCGGCATCTTCGCCGCATCCAGCGTCGCGCCCAGCGCGGGCGACAGCGGCAGTGCGTCGGTGCTGCCCTCGGTGCGCACATTGGCGTGGCCGGGGGTGTCGTCAACCGGGGAGGTCATGGATGGATCCATCGCGACTTAAAGGCGGAAATTCTACGCCGGCGCCCGCGCGAACCGAAGCCGCACGTTCTTGCGCGACCGCCCCGTCCAGACGGCCAAACCCGGCCGGCCCGCCCACGGCGCGGACGCGGCCATGCCGCCGGGTACCGGCAGCACCGGCTGTCCCGGAACCTTCATACAAGAGTGATCCAATGCCGCGCACGCCTCCCGGCGATGCGGACCGCGCATCACGGGGAGGCCCGTCGCAAGGGGGAATCCGCAGCAGGAGCCGTACCGGCCCGTGACGTCGCACTCATTCCTGGAGTATCCACATGCTCAATCCCCGCCTGCTCCGCAAGGCATTGCTGCCTGCATCGATCGCCATCATGGGCTTCGCCCTCGCCGCCCATGCCCAGGTCGACCCCGCCCGGAACCCGCATGCCGGCGACTTTCCGCACTATCCCTGGCCCGGGCACGCGCGTTCGCCGCAGGATGAAATCCCCACCGCCACGCCGATCAAGCACCTGGTGGTGATCTTCGACGAGAACCGTTCGTTCGATCATTACTTCGGCACCTATCCGGTGGCCGCGAACCCGCCGGGCGAACCCGCGTTCAAGGCGCGGCCCTTCACGCCGCAGGTGGAAGGCCTCACGCCCGCGCTGCTCAACGACAACCCGAACAAGTCCAACCTGGCCAACGGCGTCAACGCGGTGAACCCGTTCCGCCTCGACCGCACCCAGGCCAACACCGAGGGCCAGAACCACAGCTACACGCCCGAGCAGCTCGCCTACGACAACGGCGCCGCCGACCGCTTCCCCGCCTATACCGGCAACAACACGGTGACCACCACCGGCGCGTTCGGCACGCACGGCCTGGTGATGGGCTACTACGACGGCAACACGGTCACCGCGCTGTGGAACTATGCGCAGAACTTCGCGATGGACGACAACGCCTACACCGACACCTACGGTCCCTCGACGCCGGGCGCGATCGCCGTGGTGTCGGGCACCAACAACGGCGCCAGGGTGGTGCTCGGCTCCGCCTCCACCATCCCCGACGGGCAGGGCGGCCTCAGCCTGATCGGCGACACCGACCCGGCCTACGACACCTGCTCGTCCACCAGCAGCACGGTGCAGATGACCTCGAAGAACATCGGCGACCTGCTCAACGCCGGGCACATCAGCTGGGGCGGCTTCACCGGCGGCTTCGACCTGGCCGCCAGCAACGCCAACGGCAGCACCGGCTGCGCGCGCAGCACCTATTCCAGCGTGCTGGACGCCTCCATCGCCGACTACGTGCCGCACCACAACTGGTTCCAGTACTACGCCAGCACATCCAACCCGACGCACGCGCGGCCGACCTCGCTGGCCGAGATCGGCCGTACCGACGACAAGGACGCCACCGCCACGCCGGTGCACCACGAGTACGACGTCGCGGACTTCTTCAAGGCCGTGTCGGCCGGCAACTTCCCGTCGGTGAGCTACATCAAGCCGCCCGCCGTGAACGACGCGCACCCGGGCAACTCCGACCCGCTGGACGAGCAGGCCTTCGTGGTGAAGGTGCTCAACTTCCTGCAGCACCAGCCCGACTGGGACAGCACCGCCGTCATCATCACCTACGACGACTCCGACGGCTGGTACGACCACCGCTATGCCGCGCCCACCACCGCGTCCTTCGACGCCACCAGCAAACAGGGCTCGGTGATCGGCGCCGACCAGCTGAACGCGCCGGGCGTGTGCAACGCCAAGGGTGCCAAGCCCGGCGTGGGCGTGAACGGCGGCACTGTCAACGGCCGCTGCGGCCCCGGCACGCGCATTCCGTTCCTGGTGATCTCGCCGTGGGCGCGCAGCAACTACGTGGACGACGCGCAGGTCACGCAGGCCTCGGTGGTGCGCTTCATCGAGGACAACTGGCTGCACGGCCAGCGCATCGGCCAGGGCTCGGACGACGCCACTACCGGCAGCATCATGGGCATGTTCGATTTCCGCCGCCGCGCGTTCGACCTGACGCCGCGCCTGATCCTGGACCCCGACACCGGCCTGCCGGTGGACCAGCGCCAGCCCTGGCATTCCTGACCGGCTCCCTCTCCCGGCTGCCGCCGCCCTCTCCCGCCTGCGGGAGAGGGCAATTCCCCGGCGATGTTCCGCGAATCACAGATGCCAGCTGACCCGATCCCTCCTCGCGCAAGCCGCGGGCCGTTCCGCCTGTTCCAGCTCCTGCTCGCCGCCGCCTGCACCCTCGGCTGCATCGCCAGCTACGCCTTCCTCGGCCAGGCGACGAAGCCGCAGGACGGCGACGGCGGCAATCCGCACCCGGTCCACCTGCGCCTGCCGAAAGCACAGCCGCTGAGCGCCGTGGCGCAGCTCGGCAAGGCGCTGTTCTTCGACCCCATGCTGTCGGACTCGGGCCGGCAGTCCTGCGCGTCGTGCCACAGCCCCGCGTACGGCTACAACCCGCCCAACGCGCTCGTCGTACAGCCGGGCGGCATGGATCTGCGCCAGCTCGGCTACCGGCCGCCGCCCTCGCTGGCCTACCTGTACCGGCAACGCCCCTTCAGCATCGGCCCGGACACTTCCGGCGACGACGTGGTGCCCAACCTCAATGCGCTGGCCGCTTCCGCGCGCGGCGATCCGCGCGCCACCAAGCAGGCCGGCGCCGCGCCCGCCGCACCCGCGATGGTGCCGCAGGGCGGCCTGTTCTGGGACGGCCGCGCCGACTCGCTGCAGCGGCAGGCCTACCTGCCCCTGCTCAATCCGGTGGAGATGGCCAACCGCAGCACGGACGACGTGGCCGCCCGGCTGCTGCGCAGCCGCTATCGCCAGACCTTCGTCCAGCTGTTCGGGCCGGGCATCGCCGACGATCCGCGCCAGCTCGTCGACGAGGCGATGTTCGCCATCGGCCGCTTCGAGATCGAAGATCCGTCCTTCCACCCCTTCACCAGCAAGTACGACGCCTGGCTGCAGGGACAGGCCCGCCTGACGCCCGCCGAAATGCGCGGCCTGCGCCTGTTCGACGACCCCGCGAAAGGCAACTGCGCCGCCTGCCACCTCGACCGGCCCAGCCGCGACGGCCTGCCGCCGCTGTTCACCGACACCCAGTACGAGGCGCTGGGCGTGCCGCGCAACCCCGCGCTGGCGGTCAACCGCGACCCGCATTTCCACGACCTCGGCCTGTGCGGTCCGTTCCGCAAGGACCTCGCCGCGCAGACGCAGTACTGCGGCATGTTCCTCACCCCCACCCTGCGCAACGTGGACCGGCGCGCGGTGTTCTTCCACAACGGCGTCTACCGCTCGCTGGTGCAGGTGCTCGACTTCTACAACCTGCGCAGCGTGGCGCCGGGGAAGATCTATCCGCGCGACGCACACGGCAGGCTGCAGCTTTACGACGACCTGCCCGCCGCATACCGGGCCAACGTGGACAGCACCGACGCTCCCTTCAACCGCCGCGTGGGCGACCCCGCCCCGCTCAGCGCGCAGGACATCCGCGACATCATCGCCTTCCTGCACACCCTGGACGACGGCTATGCGCCCGCGCGGGCGCACGGCGTGCCGGGCAGGTAAGCTGCGGCTGCAGTGGTATTCCCTGGCTTTCGCGCCGGCTCGCCGGTGCGGCCGGCCCGTGTCCACCGATCCGGCTCCATGCGTTTACATTCCGGGGACCGCCGAAGTTAACGCGGCTTCATGACTTGCTGTAGGATTATGTAGTACAAATAACATCCATGGCCGCCAACCGCGGCCGCGGCAGGGAGAACAGGCATGGTGAAACCCGTCGTGGTGCGCAACCTGCACGGCCAGGTGGTGCAGGAGCTGGGCCGGCTGATCGTCGGCGGCGAGATCGCGCCCGGCGAGAACCTGCCGCGCGAGGAGTTGCTGGCCGGGCGCATGAACGTCAGCCGCACCGCGCTGCGCGAGGCGATGAAGGTGCTGTCGGCCAAGGGCCTGATCGAGTCGCGCCAGAAGACCGGCACCCGCGTGCGCGACACCGTGCACTGGAACCAGCTCGACGCCGACGTGCTGGCCTGGCGCTGCGCCTCGATGCCTACCGAGGATTTCGTCGAGAAGCTGGTGGAGATGCGCGAGGTGATCGAGCCCGCCGCCGCCGCCGCCGCCGCGCGCCGGCGCGACAGCGGGCAGCTGGCGCGCATCGAGGCCGCCTACGAGGCGATGGCCGCGGCGACCAACCTGGAGTCATGGTCCGAGGCGGACCTCGCCTTCCACGAGGCCGTGCTGCGCGCCACCCACAACGAGCTGATGACCTCGCTGTTCTCGGTGATCGAGACCGCGCTGGGCGGCTATTTCCAGCTGTCGGCGAGCATCGCCGGCAACTACAGCTACTCGCTGCCGCACCACAAGAAGGTGCTCGACGCGATCCGCCGCCGCCAGCCGGAAGTGGCGCGCCAGGCGATGCAGAAGATGGTGGCCGACTCGCGCAGCAACATCCGCCGCAACATGCGGAAAGCCTGACGCGCATGGGCGGCCTGAGCGGACTCGACTGGGGCACTAGCAGCCTGCGCGCCTTCCGCTTCGACGGCGCGGGACGCATCGTCGAAACGCGCGCCCGCGCATGGGGCATCCGGCAGTTGCCGGAGGGCGGCTTCGATGCCGCGCTGGCCGAGATCACCGCCGGCTGGCCGGCGCTGCCGCGGCTGGCCTGCGGCATGGTCGGCAGCCGCGGCGGCTGGCGCGAGATGCCCTACCTCGACCTGCCCGCGGACACGGCGCAGCTCGGCCGCGCGCTCGGCCGCCTGCGCGCCGCCGACGGCCGGGACGTCCATCTGGTGCCCGGCCTGCGCGACCCGCACGGTCCCGACGTGATGCGCGGCGAGGAAACCCAGCTGCTCGGCGCGCTGGCGCTGTGCCCCGCGCTGGCCGCGGCGTCCTGCTTCATCCTGCCCGGCACGCACAGCAAATGGGCGGTGGTGCGCGACGGCGCGGTCACCGGCTTCCGCACCCTGATGACCGGCGAGCTGTACGCGCTGCTGCGGCGCCATTCGATCCTCGGCGGCGACGCTCAGGCCGCCGACGATGCCGTGGCCTTCGCCCGCGGCGTCGCCATGGCCCGCGACAGCGGCGCGGCCGGCGCGCTGGGCCGGCTGTTCTCCGCCCGCGCGCTGATGCTCGACGGCGCGCTGGCGCCCGCGTCGGTGCCCGACTATCTCTCCGGCCTGCTGATCGGCGAGGAGTTCCGCATCGCGCTGGCCGACGGCCTCGCCCGTCGCGACGCGCCGCTGCAGCTGATCGGCGAAACCGCGCTGTGCGAGCGCTACCGCCGCGCCGCCGCGCTGTTCGAGATCGAACTGCCGCCCCCCGTCGAGGAGGCCGCGGCCCGTGGCCTGTGGCAACTGGCCACGCAGGCCGGCCTGGTCCAACCCGTTCACGAGGCAAGCACCGCATGCTGACTCCCTGGCTCCATCCCCTGCCGCTGGTGGCGATCCTGCGCGGCCTCGTGCCGGACGAGGCCGTGGTCACCGGCCGCGCCATCGTCGAGGCCGGCTTCCGCGTGCTGGAAGTGCCGCTGAACTCGCCGCGGCCGACCGACAGCATCGCGCTGCTCGCCGCGGCGCTGGGCCCGGACGTGCTGGTCGGCGCGGGCACGGTGATGACGCCGGCGCAGGTCGACGCCGTGGCGGACGCGGGCGGACGCCTGATCGTGATGCCGCACGCCGACACCGCGGTGATCCGCGCCGCCAAGGCCGCCGGCCTGCTCTGCGTGCCCGGCGTGGCCACGCCCACCGAAGCCTTTGCCGCGCTGGCCGCCGGCGCCGACGGCTTGAAGCTGTTCCCCGCCGAGCAGGCCGCGCCCGCCGTGCTCAAGGCCTGGCGCGCCGTGCTGCCGCGCGAAGTGCCGGTGCTGCCGGTGGGCGGCATCGCGCCCGACAACATGGCGCCCTGGATCGCCGCCGGCGCCGCCGGCTTCGGCATCGGCTCGGCGCTGTTCGCACCCGGCCGCCCCCTCGACGACACCGCCCGACGCGCCCGCGCCTTCGCGCAGGCCTGGAACAACACGAGTAACCACGCATGAAGATCACCAAGCTCACCGTCTACAAGGTGCCGCCGCGCTGGCTGTTCCTGCGCATCGACACCGACGCCGGCATCAGCGGCTGGGGCGAGCCGGTGGTGGAAGGCCGCGCGCACACCGTGGCCGCCGCCGTGGAAGAGTTGTCGGACTACCTGGTCGGCAAGGACCCGCGCCATATCGAGGACCACTGGAACGTGCTCTACCGCGGCGGCTTCTACCGCGGCGGCCCGGTGCTGATGAGCGCGATCGCCGGCATCGACCAGGCGCTGTGGGACATCAAGGGCAAGGACCTCGGCAAGCCGGTGCACGAGCTGCTCGGCGGCCCGGTGCGCGAGCGCATCCGCGTGTACTCGTGGATCGGCGGCGACCGCCCGGCGGATACCGCGAAGGCGGCGCAGGACGCGGTGGCGCGCGGCTTCACCGCGGTGAAGATGAACGCCACCGAGGAACTGCAATACGTCGACAGCCACGCCAAGGTCGAGCGCGTGCTGGAAAACGTGCAGGCGATCCGCGACGCGGTCGGCCCGCACATCGGCATCGGCGTGGACTTCCACGGCCGCGTGCACAAGCCGATGGCCAAGGTGCTGATGCGCGAGCTGGCGCCGTTCAAGCTGATGTTCATCGAGGAGCCGGTGCTGTCCGAGTACCTGGAGGCGATCCCCGAGCTGGCCGTGATCTCGCCCGCGCCGATCGCGCTGGGCGAGCGGCTGTACTCGCGCTACGACTTCAAGCGCGTGCTGCAGACCGGCGGCGTGGACATCATCCAGCCCGATCCCTCGCACGCCGGCGGCATCACCGAGACGCGCAAGATCGCCGCGATGGCCGAGGCCTACGACGTGGCGCTGGCGCTGCACTGTCCGCTGGGCCCGATCGCGCTGGCCGCCAACCTGCAGCTGGACGCGGTGTGCCACAACGCCTTCATCCAGGAGCAGAGCCTGGGCATCCACTACAACGCCGCCAACGACCTGCTCGACTACGTCACCGACCGCAACGTGTTCGACTACGCCGACGGCTACGTGGGCATGCCAAAGGGCCCGGGCCTGGGCATCGAGGTGAACGAGGCCTACGTGGCCGAGCGCGCCAGGGTGGGCCACCAGTGGCACAACCCGGTCTGGCGCCATGCCGACGGCAGCGTGGCGGAGTGGTGAGTCCGATGGCCGACATCTATGCCAGCTATCCCAGCCTGCGCGGGCGCAGCGTGCTGATCACCGGCGGCGCCACCGGCATCGGCGCCGCCTTCGTCGGGCACTTCGCGCGGCAGGGCGCCAAGGTGGCGTTCCTAGACGTGGACGACGCCGGCGCGAACTCCCTGCTCGGAACCCTGCAGGACGTGGCGCACCCGCCGCTGTTCCTGCGCTGCGACCTCACCGATCTCGACGCGCTGCACGCCGCCATCGCCGCCGCGCGCGGGCACCTCGGGCTCATCGCGGTGCTGATCAACAACGCCGCCAACGACGTACGCCACGCACTGGCCGACGTGGACGCCGCCGCGTTCGAGCGCAACGTGGCGGTGAACCTGCGCCACCAGGTGTTCGCCACCCGCGCGGTGATCCCCGACATGCAGCAGCTGGGCGGCGGCTCGGTCATCTGCCTCGGCTCCACCGGCTGGATGAAGAAAAACGCCGGCTATCCACTGTATGCGATGGCCAAGGCCGCGGTGCACGGCTTCGTCAACGGCATGGCGCGCGAGCTGGGCCACCAGCACATCCGCATCAATACCCTGGTGCCCGGCTGGGTGATCACCGAAAAGCAGCGCGCGCTGTGGCTGGACGCCGAGGGCGAGGCCGAGATCGCGCGCGTGCAGTGCCTGCCCGGCTACCTGATGGCCGAGGACCTGGCGCGCATGGCGCTGTTCCTCGCCGCCGACGACAGCCGCATGTGCACCGGGCAGGATTTCATCGTGGACGGCGGCTGGGTATGAAGGGCCAGCCCTCCGCTCCCATGCAGGCCATCGTGGAAGCGGGCAACGTGCTGGGCGAGGGCATCGTCTGGTGCGACCGCGCGCAGGCGCTGTACTGGACCGATATCCACGCCGCCACGCTGTGGCGCCACACGCCCTCCAGCGGCAAGACAGAGCAGTGGCTGCTGCCCGAACGCCTCGCCTCCTTCGCGCTGTGCGAGGCCGAAGGCTGGCTGCTGCTGGCGCTGGCTTCGCGGCTGGCGTTCTTCCGCCTCGCCGACGGCACGCTGCGCACACTCCACGAAATCGAGCCCGGGTTGCCCACGCGCTGTAACGACGGCGCCTGCGACCGCCAGGGCCGCTTCGTCTTCGGCACCCTGCACGAACCCGCGGATGGCGGCCCGAAGCAGCCCATTGGCGGCTTCTGGCGCCTGGACGCCGGGCTCGGGCTGGAAAAGCTGCCGCTGGAAGGCGTGGCGATCAGCAACAGCCTCGCCTTCAGCCACGACGGCGGCACGATGTACTACTGCGACTCGCTTACGCGCACGATCCGCTGCTGCGATTACGGCGACGTGCCGTCCAACGCCCGCGATTTCGCCGACCTGCGCGGCACGGCAGGCGAGCCGGACGGTTCCTGCGTCGATGCCGAGGGCGGCCTGTGGAACGCGCAATGGGGCGCCAGCCGGGTCGTGCGCTACCGCGCCGACGGCAGCGTGGAGCGCATCCTGCCGCTCCCCGTCGCGCAGCCCACCCGGCCCGCGTTCGGCGGCGCCATGCTGGACACGCTCTACGTCACCAGCGCCCGCGACGGCCTCGCCGCCGACGTGCTGGCGCGCGAACCGCTGGCTGGTGCATTGTTCGGCGCACGGGTCGACAGGCGCGGCCTGCGCGAACCGCGCTTTGCCGGCGCGCCGTGAGCACTGCCGTCACCAGGGATGTTTTGATCCAGGCGTCATCCCCGCTTTCGCGGGAATGACGGCGAAGACACCACGCACGCCATTCCACGGGGAGAAACCCATGAACGCCACCACCGCACCGCCCATCGCCGCGCACGGCAAGGCCACCGCCGTATTCACCTGCATCCTGGCCGCGCTGGCCGGCCTGATGTTCGGCCTGGATGTCGGCGTCATTTCCGGCGCGCAGCAGTTCCTGCAGAAGGACTTCGGCGTCAGCGACGACACCCTGGGCTGGATCGTCAGCACCATGATGATGGGCGCCGCCGTGGGCGCCGTGGTGGCCGGCTGGCTGTCCAGCCAGCTGGGCCGCAAGCGCACGCTGATCCTGGGCGCGGTGCTGTTCGTGGCCGGCTCGGTGTTGTGCGGCTGCGCATGGACGACCGAGGTGCTGATCGTGGGGCGCGTCGTGCTTGGCCTGGCGATCGGCATCGCCAGCTTCACCGCGCCGCTGTACCTGGCCGAGATCGCGCCGGAATCGATCCGCGGCGCGATGATCTCGCTGTACCAGCTGATGATCACCATCGGCATCCTGCTCGCCTTCCTCTCCGACACCGCCTTCAGCTACTCGGGCAACTGGCGCTGGATGCTGGGCGTGATCGCGATCCCCGGCGCGCTGTTCCTGTTCGGCGTGGCCTTCCTGCCGGAAAGCCCGCGCTGGCTGATGATGAAGAGCCGCCACGCCGAGGCCGAGCAGGTGCTGCAGAAGCTGGTCGGCAACCGCGACGCCGTGGCCCGCGAGATCGGCGAGATCCGCGAGCAGCTGAAGACGCCGCAGCGCGGCTGGCACATGTTCCTGCAGAACCGCAACTTCCGCCGCTCGGTGTGGCTGGGCGTGCTGCTGCAGGTGATGCAGCAGCTCACCGGCATGAACGTGGTGATGTACTACGCGCCGCGCATCTTCCAGGACATGGGCTACGCCACCGCGGCGCAGATGTGGTTCACCGCGGTGGTGGGCCTGGTCAATGTGCTGGCCACCTTCATCGCGATCGGCCTGGTCGACAAGCTGGGCCGCAAGCCGATCCTGTACATCGGCTTCGTGGTGATGACGATCGGCCTCGGCGTGGTCGGCACGATGATGCACCTCGGCATCCACGACCACGGCCAGCAGATCTTCACCGTGGCCATGCTGCTGGTCTTCATCGTCGGCTTCGCGATGTCGGCCGGCCCGCTGATCTGGGCGCTGTGCGCGGAAATCCAGCCGCTCAAGGGCCGCGACTTCGGCATCGGCTGCTCCACCTTCACCAACTGGGTGGCGAACAGCCTGGTGGGCTACTCCTTCCTGCCGCTGCTCAACGGCATCGGCCAGGCCGAGACGTTCTGGCTGTATGCCGCCTTCAACGCGGTGTTCATCCTGTTCACGTTCTGGCTGGTGCCGGAGACCAAGGGCGTCACGCTGGAGCAGATCGAGCGCAAGCTGATGGCCGGCCTGCCGCTGCGGCAGATCGGGCAATAAGGTGGCCTCCATGCAAGCCCGCCCCCACGCCGGCGCAGGGAAGCGCCGGCTGACAGCGCTGGCGGCGCTGCTGATCGCCATGTCGGCCGCGGGAACGGCCGCCGCCGGCGAAACCTTCCGCAATCCGCTGCTGCCCTCGGGGCCGGATCCGTGGGTGGTGCAGCGCGACGGCACCTACTACTACACCAGCACGCTGGGCGACCGCATCGCGCTCTGGAAGACGCGCGACATCGGCCGCCTCGCCGAAGCGCCGGTCACCGTGATCTGGCGCGCGCCGGCCGACGGGCCGCAGTCGGCCTCGGTGTGGGCGCCGGAGCTGCACTTCATCGACGGCAAGTGGTACCTGTACTACACCGCCGCCGACAAGGCGCACGACGACGACGCGCACCGCCACCTGTTCGTGCTGGAGAACGCCTCGGCCGATCCCACGCAGGGGAAGTGGGTAGCGCGGGGCATGCTGAAGACCGGGTACAACGGCATCGACCCCACCGTGTTCCAGCTGCGCGGCAAGTTGTATTTCGTCTACTCGGCCTATGTGGGCGACCACAGCGACCTCGTCATCGCGCCGATGACCAACCCGTGGACGCTGGGCGCGCCGCAGGTGGATATCGCCCATCCCACCTATGCCTGGGAAATGCACGGCGGGCGCAAGATCCTCGAAGGCCCCGAGTTTCTCGAAGGCCCCACCGGCAAGCTGTTCCTGAGCTATTCGGCCAGCGCCTGCTGGTCGGACCACTATGCGCTCGGTCTGCTCAGCGCCGCGGCGGATGCGGACCCGCTCGACCCTGCGTCGTGGCACAAGTCGCCGCAGCCGGTGTTCGCCGAGTCCGCGGCCAACAGCGTCTATGCGCCGGGCCACAACGGCTTCTTCCGCTCGCCCGACGGCAAGCAGACCTGGATCATCTACCACGCCAACGGCGGACCCGGCTGGAAATGCAGCCCGCACCGCTCGCCGCGCATCCAGCAGCTGCACTGGCGCGCGGACGGCACGCCCGACTTCGGCGTGCCGGTGAAAGCAGGCGTGCCGCTGGCCTTGCCCTCGGGGCAAGACGGAACCTGAGAGTGACCGGCGGCACCCGGCAACGGCGCAGCCGTTGCCGGTGCTGCATCACTCGGTCGTCAGGACGCGGAACCCAGGCCGTGATGGCGACAGCGACGTCACGCTTGCCCGCCGCAGCGGCAGGACGGTAGCGACGCGGCGCGCCCGGTCCCATGGCGCCCGCGTCGATCCTCGCTTCACTGGCCGGAGCCGGTGCTGCCGGCGGCGTCGATCTGCAGGTAGTCGACATCCAGCGCATGCGCACCGCCGGCCACGCTGATCCGGTGGTCGCCGGCGCCCAGCGGGGCGCGCCAGCGGGTGACGCGCCAGCCGTCGCGATCGTCCGTGGTGTCGCCGGCGGCAACGATGCGCCCGTCGACGCTCAGCACCGGCGCGGTCGGGAAGCCGAGATCCTGCCAGCGCACGCGCAGCAGGCGCTGGCCGTTGCCGTCGACATGCACATCGAAATCGAGCCGGCCCAGCGGCGCCGCGGCGACACGCGCCTTGCTGCGGTTTGAGGCGGTGGGGTCGCCGATCTGCACGGCCCAGTGGCGCACTGCGTCTTCCGCCTCGTAGCGGTCGAAGGACACCGGCGCCTCGGCGTAGATGATGCTGTTCGCCCGTGCGTCTTGCGGCGCCTGCGGCGAAGACGAGGAAGTGACGTGCAGCAGCTCGCCGTTCTTCTGCAGCAGCAGCGCCTGCGTCCAGCCGGCGTGGATGTTGCCGGTGAGTTTCTGCGCCGGGGCCGGCACCTCCCACCACGGGCCGCGGCCGAGGTCGTTGTTCCAGTACATGGCGCGGCCGCCGGGATCGCCGCCGCCGCCGGCGCGTTCGGCCAGCACCACGATCACGCCGTCATGGCCGCCCGCCGGCAACCACTTCACGATGGGCGAAGCGGCCGGCCAGGCGCCGGCCTCGGTCTGCACCGGCGTGCCGCGGTCGGCCGGATCGCCCCAGTCCAGGCCGTCGCGGCTGAACTTCAGATAGACGTGGCCGTTCTGCGGGCCGTCGATGTCCTCGTAGCTCATCACGTAGCGGCCGTCGGGAAGGCGATCGACCACGGCCATGCCGGGGCGCTCCACGCCGCCGGGAATGGCCACGTCCACATGCTCCGCGCCCCAGCTGCGTCCGCCGTCGTCCGACACCTTGTGCGCCAGCAGCTGGTTGTGGCCTTCCGCCTTGTGCTGCTCGGACGAGTAATAGGCCACCAGGCGGCCATCGTCGAGCACGCGCAGATTGGGCTCCCACACGCCGTGGTTGTCCTTGTCTTCCGGCTTGCCGCCGCCCTTGACGATGGAGCTGAGGTAGCGCCAGCTGCGCCCCGCGTCGGTCGAGGCGTAAAGCTGCAGGTCCTCGGAAATCACCCTGCCCTGCGCATCGTTGCCGGTGGCATTGGCGCCGAGCAGCACGGTGCCCGCCGCCAGCGCGCCGCTGGCGCGCGGCAATTCGTACAGGTTGGGCTGCCAGCGCAGTTGCCAGCGGGAATCGCGATGCACCTGGTCAGTGACGTTCCGCTCGAACTTCCAGTCGTCGCCCGTGCGCCCCGCGTAGAGCGGAATCCCGCCCATGCCGTCCCGCTCGAACACCAGCAGCAGGCGGCCGTTGTCCGCGGCCTGGCGCTGGTGCGACAGGCGCAGCAGCGATGGATAACCGACGCCGGCCGCAAGCCGCTTGCCGGATGCCGCGTCGTGGCTCGGTGCATTCGCCAGCGCGGCGCCGGTCAGGGCCACGCTGCATGCCGCCAGAATCCGTACGATCTTCGATCCTTTCACAGGCCACCTCGTCTTGCCGGCCGCCAGGCCGGAAGGGATTCAGCCATATCCGGCAGGGCAGCCCATGGAAAAAGCAGCGGCGACGGCAGGGAGGGGAGCGCCGTCGCCGCTGTACCGCTTAAAACTTCACGCGTGCGCCCACGCCGATGGTGCGGTCCTGGTAGCGGATGTCGCGCGGCCGCGTATCGCCGGAGCCCCAGTATTCGTGCAGGTCCGCGCCGAAGATATTCGTGGCGTTGAACACCACGGTGAGGTTCTTGTTGATGTCGTAGCCCAGCGAGAAGTCCACCTGGTTCGCCGGCTTGATCTCGTCGTAGACGCCGGCCACGGTCGGCTGGTTGAAGCCGTCGATGTAGCGGCTGCGGAAGTTGTAGGCCAGGCGCGCCGACCAGTTGTAGCGCTCGTACATCAGCACGGCGTTGTAGTTGTTCTTGGAGACGTTCTGCAGCGGCGACTGCGCTATCGGGCCGCCGAGGTACTGCGGCGAACGCGTCGAGCCCTGGATGAAGGTGTAATTGAACTGCGCGCCCAGCCCGCTCAGCACGCCCGGCAGGAAGTCGAAGAACTGCTGGTAGGCGAACTCCGCGCCGTCGAGGTGGCCGGAACCGGCGCTCTGCGGCGAATTCAGCTGGTACGGCTGGCCGTCGATGGTGACATCCGTGGTGTAGTTCTGGATGTAGCCGTTGATGTCGCGGTAGAAGAGGCCGCCGCTGATGTAGCTGGCCGGACCGAAGTACCACTCCAGCGAAGCGTCGTAGTTGGTCGAACGGATCGGCTTGAGGTCGGGGTTGCCGCTGCTGGCTTCGCCGGCGCGGTTGATCGTGCCGGGATTCAGCGAGATCGACGGGTTCAGCGAACCGAAGTCCGGATAGGTGATCGTCTTGGCCGCCACCAGGCGCAGCTGCAACTGGTCCGTGAAGTGCAGGTTGAAGCTGAAGTTGGGCAGGTAGACCGGCGCATTGGTGGAGTCGGACAGCGGCGTGTAGACGTTGGTCGCGGCGTCGAAGGAGAACGCGTCGAGGTGGCGGTCCATGCGTTCCACGCGCATGCCCAGCAGGCCGTCGTACGGCATGCCGAACAGCGTGTCGCCATAGCCGAGCTGCAGATAGGCCGCCGTGGTCTTTTCGTCGATCTGGTAGTAGCGCCCCGGATTCTCCGCCGCGGGACCGGTCGAGAGGCCGTACAGCGAGCGGATCGCGGCCTCGTTGTTGGTCAGGAAGTTGTAGCAGCCGCTGAGCCACGAGACCGGGATCGCCGAGGTGGTCGGCTCGCTGCAGAAGTAGCCGTTCGGGAAGCGCGCAATGACCTGGTTGGCCGGGTTGGGAGCGAGCGAAATCGCGCCGGTGCCGCCCGGGGGGGGCGTGGAGATGTCGTAGCTGCCGTGGTATTCCGCCTGGTGGTCGGCGTAGCGCACGCCAAAGTCCAGGTACTGGAAGAAGTTGCCGTTGATGTCGAAATTGCCGTCGGCGCGCCATGCCCACTGCTGCGCCCGCTGGTCGTTCCAGTCCTGGAACAGGCCGTTGAGGTAGTAGTTGGCCGGATTGAGCTGCGGATTGCCGGCCAGGCCCCAGTTCTGCTGGTTGCCCGCGGTGCCGCTCCACACGGTGGTGATCGGCGCCTTCAGGAACGTATCCACGATGAAGGTCTGCTCATCGAACGAGGTCGTGTTCAGCGACAGGTCGCTGGACAGGCTCAGGCGGTCGCCATGCCACTTCACGCCCAGCGAGTTCTGGATGTCGTGGCCCCATTCCGTATGCGCCTGCGTGCTGGTGGCCGCATAGGTGTTGCCCGTCCAGGTACCGCTGGTGGAGTCGCAGATGGTCTGGCCCTCGTACGGCGAGCCCGTAAGCTGGTTGGCATAGCAGTTGTTGCCGACCGTGTACTGCGAGGGCGTGACCGAGCCGACCGGGTCCGTAAAGTAGTACGGCTGGTTGTACTGGTCCGCGTCCCAGTCGTAGATGCCTTCCAGGTAGACCTCGGTGGAATCGTTCGGCTTCCACTGCAGCGCGTAGTTGAACTCCTCGCGCGTGCGGTCGCCGATGTTGTAGTCGGCGCCGAAGGCGTTGGGCGCCTCGATGAGGTTGCCGCTGCCGGTGCGGATGGGATTGCCGTCGCCGTCGGTCAGCACCTTCGGGAAGTCGCCCCACACCGCGTTGTAGTCATAGTGCTGGCGGCTGTAGCCGACGTTGACCAGGGCGCCGATGTCGCCGATGTCGGTATCCCAGCGGTTGCTGAGCAGGAAGCTTCCGGTGGGATCGACGTGGCCGCCGAAGTGGCTGTACGTCTTGCTGAAGGTGCCGGCAACCTTGCTGCCGTCGAAATCGAACGGGCGGTACAGGTCCATGTTGACGAGGCCGGCGATGCCGCCGTCGATCAGGCTCGCATCGCTGGTCTTGTAGACCTTGACGTCCTTGACCGCCGTGGCCGGCAGGTTCTGGAACGCAAAGCTGCGGCCGACGCCGCTGAAGATCTCGCGCCCGTTCAGCGTGGTGGCGACGTTGGGCAGGCCGCGGATCACCACGGAGGCCGTTTCGCCCTGGAAGTCCGGCGCGACCTGCACGCCGGTGATGCGCTGCATGGCGTCCGCCACGCTGTTGTCGGGCAGCTTGCCGATGTCCTCGGCCACGATGGAGTCGACCACCATGCGCGAGTTCTGCTTGATCGTCTGCGCGCTCTCCAGGCTGCTGCGCAGCGGGGTCACGGTGACCGTGGACAGGTTCACGGCGTTCTTCTGCGCTTCCTCGCGCTGCTTGCTCTTGTCCTCGCCTTTCTTGGCTTCGGCGGCAGGCGCCTGGGCCGTCGTGTCCTGTGCGGCGACCGGCGCATTGCCTGGCGCAGCGTCGGCGGCATGCGCCGGGAAAAGGCAGGCACCGATGGCGCTCGCCAGCAGCGTTGCTGTGCATGAGACCAGGATCGGATGCTTCATACGTTTTCTCCCCAAGATTCGTTGGATCGTGCTTCGCAGCAGCGGTGGGTGGAGTGTCGATGCGCGCCGGCCATCCCATCGTTCCCGATGACTGGCCAGCCTCGATGGAGCCATCCCTCTGAAAGGGGATTCGTCCTCCAGGGAGTGCACCGTCCGGCGTGTCCTCAATAGTCTGACAATAACCTATTTGTCGTACTATATGACTAACGATGCATTACTTGCACCGGCTTGTCATGCTGCAGCGCACCGTCGCGGATCGGCGTTTCCCTTCGGTCCTTTCAAAACGAAAACGCCGGCTGGCCGGGCGTTTTCGTTTTTGTCGTGCAGGATCTGCCGGGGCAGGCGCAACGCGCCCCTTGGCGCGGGCTTCAGGGGCTCAGCGCTGCCGCGGGCACCACGCCTTTCGGCGCATGGCTCAGCAGGCGGATGATCTGCGCCTCGCGTTCGCGGTAGGGCGTGCCGTCCCCGTGCAGCAGGTCGTGGAACCAGATCGTGGGCGGCTGCAGCGTGTAGGGACGCTGCCAGGAATCCCACGGCAGATCGGTCTGCGTCTTGCCGACCACGAAGCCCCAGTTGACCATGCCGACGTCGAGCTTCTTGGCCAGCGGCAGCACGCCGTCGATGGTGGAGCCGGCGCCGCGCGCCATGTATTCGGTGCAGATCAGCGGCCGCCCGTAGGCCTTGAGCTGCTCCACGCGCTGCAGGAATTCCTCCGGCCAGCCGTAGTTGTGGAAGCTGATGACGTCGGACTGCTCGACCTGGGTGCGCTCCACCGCGTTGAGGTGCGCCGAGGGGCTCCAGTCGTCGTCGTGCCACAGGCCGCTGGTGAGCGGCTGGACCGGGTGCACGCTGCGCGCCCAGGCGAACACCTGCGGCAGCAGCTCGGCCACGCGCTGGAACTTGTCCTTCGGCTCGCGCGCATCGTAGTTGCCGCCGCCGGGATTGTCCGGCTCGTTCCACACGTCCCAGGCGAGGATGCGGTCGTCCTTGGCGAAGCTGCCCACGATGTCCTTCACGTACTGCTCGAAGCGCGGGTACTGGCTGCGGTCGTCCATCGCCACGCCCGGCGACTGCACCCAGCCGGAGTTGTGCACGCCGGGGATCGGCGGGTGCTGCGGGCCGAGCTTCGGCTGCGGATCCCAGCACGAGTCGAACAGCACGAAGATCGGCTTGATGTGGTGCTTCGCGGCGATGTCGAGGAAGGTATTGATGCGCTGCTTGAAGCCGGCCGCATCCTGCTTCCACAGCAGGTCATGCAGGAACACGCGCATGGTGGTCATGCCCAGCGACTGCGCCCAGCCCAGCTCCTGGTCGATCCGCTTCGGATCGAAGCTGGCCGCCTGCCACATCTCCAGCTCGTTGATCGCGTCGGAAGGGATGTAGTTGCTGCCCACCAGCCAGGGCTGCTGCGCGTACCAGGTTGCGGCCTGCGCCTTCGACCAGCGCGCGGGCGCGGACGCATCCGCATGCGCGGACGGAACCGTCGCGGCCACGGCCAGCGCGACCAGCAGGCAGGACAATGCGTGTTTCATGGAACCTCCGTAACGACGGCGGCACGCGCGGCCGCCGGTGATGCCCGCCGCCGGGCGGCGGGCCGGGATGCGCGACCCGCGCGATGTCTAGCGGCCGGCGCCGCCGTCCACCGAGAAGCGGTAGACGATGTGGTTGTGGTAGGTCTGCCCCGGCGCCAGCCGCGCCGAACCGAAATCGGGATGGTTGGGCGTGTCCGGGAACATCTGCGGTTCCAGCACGAAGGCATCGCCCTGGCGGTAGATGCGCCCCGCCTTGCCCACGCTGGTGCCGTCGAGGAAGTTGCCCGAATAGAACTGCAGCCCGGG
This sequence comes from Dorcoceras hygrometricum, assembly GCA_001598015.1. Lineage (NCBI taxonomy): Eukaryota > Viridiplantae > Streptophyta > Magnoliopsida > Lamiales > Gesneriaceae > Dorcoceras > Dorcoceras hygrometricum. Next base: position 48,221 of record KV020110.1, on the reverse strand, counting down.
CTGCGCGGAGTAGAGCGTCAGCACGCGGCCGCTGTGCGGGTCTTCCACCTTCGCCACCTGCCGCGGCGCGGACGCCTTGCTGCGGCTGATCACCCAGTTCATGTCGTAACCGTGGCCGCGCAGCAGCTGCTGCTCCTTGCCGTCGCGGATGTCGCGGCCGATCGGCTTGCCCTGGCGGAAGTCGTAGTCGGTGCCGGCCACGGCGCGGAACTCGCCGGTGGGAATCAGCGTGTCGTCCACCGGCGTGATGCTGTCGCCAGGGATGGTGAGGATGTCGTCGTACACGCTGCTCGAGCCTTCGCCGCCCAGGTTCCAGTAGGTGTGGTTGCTGAGGTTGACGATGGTGGGTTTGTCGGTGGTGGCGCTGTAGTCGATGTCCAGCTCGTGGCCGGCCTTGAGCGTGTAGGTGGCGGTGGCGGTGAGCGTGCCGGGATAGCCCTGGTCACCGTCGGGGCTGACGTAGCGCAGCGTCACGCTGGGCTCGGGCGACTTCGCCACCTTCACCACCTGCCACACCACCTTGTCGAAACCCTTGCTACCGCCGTGCAGCGAGTTCGGGCCGTCGTTGATGGTGAGCTGGTAGCTCTTGCCGTCCAGCGTGAAGCGGCCCTTGGCGATGCGGTTGGCGAAGCGCCCCACCGTGGCGCCGAAGTACTGCGGCTTGGCCAGGTAATCGTGCAGGTCGGGGTAGGCCAGCACCACGTCGGCCAGCTTGCCGTGGCGGTCGGGCAGAGTGAGCGATTGCAGGCTCGCGCCGAGGCTGATCACGCGGGCGGTGAAGCCGTGGCCGTCGTCCAGCGTCACCACCTCCACCTTGCGCCCGTCGGGCATCGTGCCGAAGGTGGCGCGGCTGGCGTCGGCCGCCGCGCACAGCCAGGGCGCCGCCAGCAGCGGCAACGAGAAGGCGCAGGCGATCAGGTGCTTGTTCATCGTGCAGTCCCCACTTCGTGGAATGGCGTCAGGCAGGCCGGAACATGAACATATAATAAGACATTTGGCAAGCTTGCCGGTGCGAACCGGGAGCTTTCCGCGCGCGCCCGTCAGGGCCGGAGCGGCTCCGCTGCGCCGGCATCCATCCGCAACAGCAGCAGGTAGCTCGCCGCCGACCAGCTGAAGTTGCGCGACTGCTCGCCCTGCCCGGTCAGCGGATCATAGTTCTCGCGGAACGTCGCCTGCCCGCGCGCCAGTCCCTTCGCATCGAGCACCAGCCGGCGCGCCATGGCGTCGGCCTGCGCCGCATAACCGTAGCGGCGCAGCGCCTCGACGCCGAACAGCGACTGGTCCATCCACACCGGCCCGCGCCAATAGCCCTTGACCGGCGAGAAGTGCGGATCGTCCGCGGCCAGCGTGGGGAACGGCATGGTGGTGGCGAACTTGCGCGGGTCCAGCATCGTCTTTTCGACCGCGGCGGCCTGCACGGCCGTTGCCGCGCCAGCCCACAGCGGCGCCCAGCCTTCCGAACCGTAGACGCGCACCAGTCCCGGCCGGCCCAGCTTCGCATCGAAAAACCAGCCCCGCTGCGGGTCGTACATGCGCGACTGGATCGCGGATTTCATCGCGGCGGCCTGTGCCTGCCATGCCGACGCATCCCGCGGCTTGCCGAGGACCGCCGCGATCCGCCCGAGATCGAGCGCCTCCCGGTAGAGATAAGCGTTGAGGTCGACCGACGCCTGGTCCATCGACCAGGCGTGTTCGCCATTCTTCAGCATCGCGACGCCATCGAAGCGCACGGCGTTGTCCATGCCGCTTTCCCATTTCGCCGCAATCGCCGTGCCGTCGGTGGAACCGTATTCGGCCAGGCCATCGTGGTCGTGGTCGCGCGCCGCGAACCACCAGCGGTGGTAGCGCACCAGCTTGTCGTACATCCCGGCGAGGAAGGCGCGGTCGCCGGTGGCGCGGTACACCTCCCATACCGCCCAGGTCGCCAGCGGCGGCTTGCTGTCGCGCCAGTTGTCGTCGGCGCGATCGAGGTAGATGCAGTCGGGCACCATGCCGTCGGCGGCCTGGTAGTCGAACATCGCGCGGATCTGTTCGCGCGCGAGGTCCGGCGCGAACCAGGCCAGCGCCGCCGCGTGCTTCCACGAATCCCAGGCCCAGAAGCCGTTGAAGTCGGGGTTGGAATACGAGGGAATCACGCCGTCGTGGCGCAGGTCGCCGCGCGCCGCGCGCCAGTTGCCGATCAGGGTGACCACCGCCTTCGCGGCCACCCGTCGCGCGAGCCCGTCGGACAGGCCGGACAGATGGCTGGCCTGCACCGCCTCCAGGTAAGCCGCCCAGCGCGCGCGGTTGGCCGCCCAGGCGCGGGCGTAATCGATGGCCGGCGGCGAGGCGGTGCGCGCGTCGTAGCGCAGGGTCTGCACCACGTAGACCGTCGCCACCTTGCCGGGCTCGAGATGCAGCGGCCGTTCCAGGCCGATCCGGTAGCCGTTGCCCGACACCGCGGCGCGCCCGGCATCCGCGCCGCCGGCGTGCAACTGCGTGTCGAGCCGCGAAGGCGAACCGGCGAAGCCCTGCGTCACCATGTCGCCCTCGCTGGCGAGGCGGCTTCCGGGCAAGGGCATGACCTGCCCGGTGACCGCCAGATCGAGGTCGCGAGCGCGCCCGGACTGCAGCTCGATACGCACCAGCGCATGCCAGGAGTCGGCAAAGAACAGCGTCTGCCGCACGCTCAGCCCCGGCGCCGAGAACACGCGCACCAGCGCGCCCGGCACGGCATGGCTCGCCACTTCCTTCAGGACGAGCCTGCGGCCATCGCCGGCATCGCGCAACGCCAGCCCGGCGAAGCGCATGCCGGCCCACGCGCCCGTGCCGAGGCTGTGCACGAAGGGGCCGGAAAATCCCGTCGCCGCATCGCCGGCGCGCGGCAGGCTGTAGCCCTGCCATGCGCCAGCGTCGAAGAAGATGTTGAAGCTACGGTCCGTCGGCGAACGCGGCGCGCCATGGAAATCGAGCAGGTCGCGGTACGGCGCATCCGCGACGAGGGATTGGCCTGCCGGCGCGGCGCGGACGGCGGCGCTGCATGCCAGCGCGGCGGCGACCACCAGGATCCTGATGAGTGAATGCATGGAACCGGGTCTCCGCTTGCGCCGATGCGCGCCTGCCGCGCATGACCGTCCAGTCTGCACGATGTCCCCGCCGGTGTCGCCGACCCGCCGCCCTGCCCCTGTCTCCATCCGCGCGACGGGTGCAAGCTATACCTCCCGGCCCTTCCGGGACCCGCCCATGACCCTGCGCAGCCTGTTCGTCGACTTCAACAGCTACTTCGCCTCGGTGGAACAACACGAGGTGCCGGCGCTGCGCGGGCGGCCGGTGGGCGTGGCCCCGGTGGACGCGGAAACCACCAGCCTGATCGCCGCCAGCCACGAGGCCAAGGCCTTCGGCGTGACCACCGGCACCATGGTGCGCGAGGCGCGGCGGCTGTGCCCCGGCATCGCCATCGTCACCGCGCGGCCGGAGCGCTACGTGGCCTGGCACGCCACCTTGAAGGAGGCGATCTACCGCGCCATCCCCATCGCCCACGTCGGCTCCATCGACGAGATGGCCTGCGAGCTGGTCGGCCGCCAGCGCCAGCGCACGGCGGCCGAGCAGATCGCGCGGCAGGTAAAGGAGGAAATCGCCAGGGCCGCCCCCGGCGGCGCGATCCGTTGCTCCATCGGCATCGCGCCGAACGACTTCCTCGCCAAGACCGCTACCGACATGCGGAAGCCCGACGGCCTGGTGGTGATCGAGCAGGCCGACCTGCCGCAGGCGCTGCACGGCCTCAAGCTGCGCGACCTGTGCGGCATCGGCGCCTCGATGCAGGCACGCCTGCAGGCCGAAGGCATCTTCACCGTGGCCCAGCTCACCGCCGCCTCGAAGCTGGTGCTGCGCCGCGCCTGGGGCAGCATCGAAGGCGAGCGCATGTGGGGCCTGCTGCGCGGCGCCTGGCTGCCCGCCGCCCCGACCACGCGCGGTTCGCTGGGCCACTCGCACGTGCTCGGACCCGAACTGCGCACGCCCGAAGGCGCGCTCGCCGTGCTGAAGAAACTGCTGGTGAAAGCCGCCATGCGCCTGCGCCGCGACCAGTTGCTGGCCGGCGCGATGGCCGTGGCCATCCGTTTCGTGGGCTACGAGGACCGCTGGGAAAGCAGCGTCCACTTCGACCCCACCGACGACAGCCGCAACCTGCTGCACCTGCTCGCCGCGATGCTGGACGCCGGCCGCGTGCGCCAGCGCCCGCTGCCCGGCCCCGCCCGCGGCGTACCGCTGTCGGTAAGCGTCACCCTGACGCGCCTCGGCGAACGCACCCAGACCAGCGGCTCGCTGTTCGCCCCCGCCGGCGACACGCGCGGGATCGACGCCGTGGTGGACCGCATCAACGCGAAATACGGCCTCAACAAGGTCTACTTCGGCGGCATGCAGGCCGCGCTCGCCCACGACGCCGCGCCCATGCGCATCCCGTTCAACCGCATCCCCGATGGCGGCAGCGAACAGGAAGCCGAGAACAACGCGCTATGGCTGCAATCGCTCAACCGCTTCAAGGCGATGGCGGAAGGGGAGCACCGGCGGAGGGAGAAGGAGCGGAGCGGGGTAAGCGTTCGCAAGCCTTCTTCCAAGTTGAACTAACCACAATCGGCATGTCCGTTTCATCGGGGGGTGAACAGACAATGCCGGTGGCCAGGTCGCGACCGTTCATTCGTCGTCCTCGACCGGCGCAGATCTGCCCGGCTTCAGTCGCCCCGACTTGCGCAGCGCGTCGCGCAGCACGTACTCGATCTGCGCGTTGAGGCTGCGCAGATCGTCATCCGACCAGCGCTGCATGGCCTCCAGCACAGCGGCGCTGATACGCAGCGGATAGGCTTTCTTGTCGCCAGCCATGCCGCCGTCAGCTATACAACGTGCCGGTGTTGAGCACAGGCTGCGTGCCGCGCTCGCCGCACAGCACCACCAGCAGGTTGCTGACCATGGCAGCCTTGCGCTCTTCGTCCAGCTCCACCACGCCCTGTTTGCGCAATTCCTCCAGCGCCATGCTGACCATGCCCACCGCGCCTTCCACGATGCGCGTGCGCGCGGCGATGATGGCGCTGGCCTGCTGCCGCTGCAGCATGGCCTGGGCGATTTCCTGCGCATAGGCGAGGTGGCTGATTCGCGCCTCGGTGACCTCGACGCCGGCCTTGCCCAGCCGCGCCTGGATCTCGTCGCGCAGGTGCGTGTTGATATCGTCGCCATGGCTGCGCAGCGAGGGCTGGCCATTGTCATGCGCATCGTAGGGGTAGCTCTGCGCCATCTGCCGAAGCGCGGACTCGCTCTGGATGTGCACGTAGTTCTCGTAGTCGTCCACGCAGAACACCGCTTCGGCGGTGTCCACCACCTGCCACACCACCACGGCGGCGATCTCGATCGGATTACCGTCGCTGTCGTTGACCTTCAGCTTGCCGCTTTCGAAATTGCGCACGCGCAGCGAGACAAGACGCTTGGCGTAAAACGGATTGGTCCAGCGCAGGCCTTCCTCGCGGACTGTGCCGGCGTATTTGCCGAACAGTTGCATCACCTGCCCGGTGTTGGGCGCGACTTGAAAGAAGCCTTTGATCAGGAAGATCTCAATCATCACCCCCAACCAGATACCGAGCATGGTGGATGGGCCGCCTGCGAGCAGCAGGGGGATGCCGGCAATGGCCAGCAGCACACAAAGCCCGACAAACGGAATACCGGCGACTGAAAAGCCCTTGCGTTCGTTCATGGGTAACCCTCCCTTGGATGGGAGAATTAGATATCAAAATGATATCTAATGCCACATGTTGTAGGTCGCACGTCGGGGGCCATCGGCCGACGACCCACCCCAGCTGGCCGCGCCCCGTCGGCACTTGCCCGCGAGCCGGCCCCGCAGGGAATACGATTTCCAAGCAGGCATCCGGCTACACCAGTGCTGACTTTTCCATGCGGGAACAGCCCCCAGCGGATCGCGTCGAATGCCAGCCTCCGCCCAAGGACGATCAGCCTCCCGCCTGCCGCCCCCGCCGCAATTCCGCCGCCTCCGCCCAGCGCGCAGCCACGCGCGGCGTGGTGATGCACACCGCCGCGTCGGTGACCGTGGTCACCGCGCGTTCCAGCAGCTGGATGTCCGCTTCGTGCTGGCGCGCCACGTGCGGGTCCTCGAAGAAGATCGCGCGCTGGCAGCGGCGTTCCAGCACCAGGTCGGCGATCTGCGCGTCGCCGCCCATCGGGCCGCTCTGGTAGCGGTCCGCCCACGGCTTGTCCTGCGGCCAGCCGCGGCTCCAGGCCAGTTCGTTGAGGCGTGATCCGGTGGTGCCGGTGGCCACGCGGCGGGCGAAGCGCGACAGCGTGTCGAAGTGCTGGGCCGCGTAGGCCAGCATCGCGGGTTTCATCGCGTCGTGGGCGATCAACGCCAGCGTCTGCGATCCGGATGCGTGCAGGTCGTCGGCGCCGGGGTCGGGCGCCAGTCCCGCGTGCATGCGCTCCAGCTCGATCCAGTCGCGCGCCGAGGCCACGGTGGAGAGGAAGGGTTTGGCGTGGATCACGCACTGGCGCTTGAGCGCCGCCGCCTCGGGGAACACCGAGGACGGATCGACCGGATCGATCAGGTAGATCGCGCCGTCCAGCGTGCGCGCATCGCCGTCCATGCCCACCACCTCGGCCACCAGTTTCATCAGGCCGCCCTCGCGGCCGTAGGGATAGCGGCGCAGCGGCGCGTAATCCGCCAGCAGGCCGGCGCGCATGATCGCGTCGCAGGTGCGACCGACCGCGTGCAGGCCCAGCCCGAGTTCGCGGATGCCACGCTCGCAGGCGCGCAACCAGCGGAACAGCGCCGCGTCGTCGTGGCTGTGGTGAAGCTGGTTGGCGGCCAGGCCCAGGCGCATCGTGTTCTCCTCGTTCGTTTCAGCCAAAGAACCAATAGCACACGCCGATCGAAACCTGCACGCCGGCGGGGTTGGCCAGCAGCACGCAACCGATGGTGTGGCGCACGCGGCGGATGACCCCGCAGTACACCGGCCACTACGTAATAGGCGCAGTCGCCGCCGCGGCGAGGAAGAAGCCGGACCAGAGGCGACACCGATACTCGCGACCGGACAAGACCATATTGCATTGCGTCTCCGCGCGCCCGGAATGCGGCGCGGCGGATGGCCCCGCCGGCAGTATCCGGCGCCGGATACGCGAAACTGAAATACCGGGGTCACCGCACTGGAAGGCGATCGAAACCGATCCGTCATCGGCGAAAACCGCCGCTCTCGCGCATGGCGCTAAGAGAAACCTAAGAACAAGCCTAAGCGAGGGCTAAGAGAAAAAAACTGCGTTCCGAAGACGCAATTTTCCACGCAAATCGCATCTTCGTTTTGCAGTGCAAATGTCATGTGCGAGGGCCAGCATCCGCGCCGCTGATCGGTCCTCCCTCCCTTATCCGGTACTCGCCCATGACCCATCCAAAGACCGTCCTGCGCGCCGTGCTCGCGCTTTCCATCGCTGCCGCCATCGCCGCGCCGGCCCATGCCGACGACACAGGCAATGCACAACCCGCAGCGGCGGCAAACGGTACAAGCGCACTTCCCTCGCCGCAGGACGCCAAGGACCTGGGCACCGTCCAGGTGACCGCCGCCACGACCGCCAGCACCATCGCGCCAACGCAGGGCTCCATGGTGGCGACCGAGCCGCAGTCGATCATCGGCAGCCTGTACATCCGGGAGAACATCGCGCCGACCGGCGACTACACCGACGCGGCGTCCATTTCGCCGAGCGTGTACACCGTGACGCCGAACGGCTCCGGCCTGATGGAAGCGCCGGTGGTTTCGATCCGCGGCTTCCAGGACGGCCAGTACAACGTGACCTTCGACGGCATCCCGTGGATGGACTCCAACGACTTCACGCACCACTCCACTTCCTACTTCAGCAACCAGGAAACCAGCAGCGTCACGGTCGACCGCGGCCCGGGCACCGCCGGCACGCTCGGCAACGCCACGTTCGGCGGCACCATCTCGGTGGATTCGATCAGCCCGCAGGACAAGCTCAATATCAGCCCGTACCTCAGCTTCGGCAGCTGGAACACCAACATCGAGGGCGCCCGGATCGATACGGGCCGTTTCACCGACAGCGGCACCAGCGCCGTGATCAACGTGCAAAACAGCTCGTCGGACGGTTATCTCAGCTATGCCGGCCAGCGCCGCCAGAGCGTGTTCGCCAAGCTCGTGCAGCCGCTGGGCGACAACACCACGCTGACTTTCGTCGGCATGGCGAACAAGCTCGACCAGTACGTGCCGTTCGGCGCCACCAAGGCGCAGATCGCCGAGTACGGCGTGAACTACGGGCTCAACAACGACCCGGCCAGCCAGGCCTACTACCGCTACAACCAGGACAAGATCAACACCAACCTCGGTTACGTCGGCCTGCACTCGGCCTTCGACGGCTGGACGATCGACAACAAGGCCTACACCTACGGCTACAACCACTTCGGCTTCAACGGCGAGGACCCCAACGGCGAGACGCCGAACGGCACCTTCTACAGCCCCACCGACGTGCCCGGCCAGCACATGCGCAACACGAACCGCTCGTGGGGCGACATCTTCCGGCTGGGCAAGGAACTCGGCCCGGGCGAAGTGCGCACCGGCCTGTGGTACGACCACCAGGACGATATCCGCTGGCTGTACGAATTCGACGACACGACCAACCAGCTGAATCCGGTGGTCGCCCCCGGCGCGCCCTCGCTGGCGCTGGCATCGGCCGACCGCCGCATGAACGACTCGCTGACCACCTTCCAGCCGTTCATCGAGTATCAGTGGAACGTCACCGACAACGCGTATTTCATCGGCGGCGTGAAGTACAACCGCTTCGAACGCAACCTCGACGCCCCGGTGAACCAGAAGACGGAGACCCCGCTGAGCTATTCCAGGACCTGGAACGCCACCCTGCCGTCGGCCTCTTTCCACTATGCGTTCAGCTCCAGCTGGACGGCCTATGCGCAGTGGGCCAAGGGTTACCTCGCACCCAACCTCAACCTGCTGTACGTGCCCAATCCGGCGGTTTCCGACAGCGCCGTGGCCCCGGAAAAGACCACCAACTGGCAACTCGGCACGACCTGGACCAACGATCGCCTGACGCTGTCGGGCGACGTCTACAAGATCGACTTCAACAACTTCGTGCAGAGCCACAAGGTCGGCGGCGTCACCGAGTTCTACAACGGCGGCGGCGTGCACTACAAAGGCGTCGAACTCGAAGGCACCTACATGCTGGGCGCCGGCTTCAGCGTCTACGCCAACGGCTCGCTCAATCGCGCGATCCAGACCGCGGACAACAGCTGGAACCCCAACACGCCGCACAAGACCGCCGCGCTTGGCCTCCTCTACCGCAACGGCCCCGTGTACGCGTCGCTGATGGACAAGTTCGTCGGCAAGACCTACTACACCGCCAACGCCAACGACGACACGCCCATCGGCGGCTACGCGGTGACCAACTTCGCCGCCAGCTACCGCTTCGACCCACATCTCGCCGAGGTGAAGGACATCAGGATCGGCTTCCAGATCAACAACCTGTTCGACAACACCCACATCAACGCCCTGGCCGGCACCACCGTGGCCGACAGCACGCCGCTGTTCTGGACCATCCCGGCGCGCAACTACAACGTCACTCTTTCGGCCGACCTGTTCTGATGAAACGTTCCGCATGGTTCGTACTGGCGCTGCTGATCGGCCAGCCCGCACTGGCCGACGGCAACGGCCCCGCGGTCGACCTCGCAGCGTTGCTGCCACCGCCGCCCGCCGCCGGTTCGCCGGCGGCACGGCGGGACATGGCCGGTGTACTGGCGGCGCAGGCCCGCCGCACGCCCACGGAGATCGCCGCGGCGAAAGCCGACCAGGCGCACAGCGTGTTCCGCTTCGCCGACGTGTTCGGCGCGGCGTTCACGCCGGAGCAGCTGCCGCGCACGGCGTCGTTCTTCGCGCGCGTGGTGGCCTACGACAAGAGTGAAGTGAAGTCGGTGAAAGCATTCTGGCGGCACCCGCGCCCGGTGCAGGCATCGCACGGGGTGCACCCGTTGAGCGTGGAGAAGCCGGATGACTGGAGCTACCCCAGCGGCCACTCCACGCTGGGCTACACCGAGGCGGTGCTGCTGGCGAACATGGTGCCGGAACGGCGCGCGGCGATCTTCGCCCGCGCCGACCTGTACGCCCATCACCGCATCGTGATGGGCGTGCACTACCCCAGCGACGTGGAGGCCGGCCGGCTCGCCGGCACCGTGCTCGGCGGCCGGCTGCTGGACGACCCCGCCTGGCAGACGGACTACGCGGCGGCCCGTGCAGAGCTGCGCAAGGCGCTTGCGCTGCCGGACGAATCGGCCGCCGCCACGCGTTGAGGCTTGTCGGCGTCCGGCACTTGAATGACCGGCCCGAAGGCGGCTCGCCCCCGCCCGCTGGCTCGGCGATAATCGGCCGATGCCCAGCCCTGTCCGCGCTATCCGCTTCCCCGTCCTTTCCGTCGTGGCACTGAGTGCCGCACTCGCCGTCGCACCGACGCAGGCGCGGCAGGACAAGAGCCAGGCCGAGCAGGCCGCGGCGAAGCAGAAGCTGAGCAACGTGCACCAGCAGCTGCAGGCGCTGGACAAGCAGCAGGCCGCCACCGCCGCCCGCCGCGACCAGCTCAACGCGGAACTGGCGAAGCAGACCACCGCGCTGGCCGCCGCCGCGCGCGCGCTGCGCCAGACCGACGCCGAGATTGCCGCCAGGCAGCAGCAACTGGAGCAGTTGCAACAGCAGCGCGCCGACCTGAAGCAGAAGCTGGCCGGCCAGCGCGCCGCGATCGCCGACCTGCTGCGCGCCAGTTACGCGCTGGGCCACGGCTCGGACCTGCGCCTGCTGCTGGACAACGAGGACGTGGGCCGGATCGCGCGCGCGCTGGTCTACTCGAAGTATTTCCAGCAGGACCGTGTGCAGAAGGTCCAGCAACTGATCGCCAGCCTGGCCCAGTTGCAGGCCCTGGAAACCCGGATCACCGCCGAGCAGCAGGCGCTGCAGGCCCAGCGCGCCCAGCGCGAGCAGCAGGGCAGGCAGCTGGCGCAGCAGCGCGCCACGCAGCAGAAGCTGGCCGCCGCGACCGATGCCACCTACCAGGACCAGGCGCAGCGGCTGGCCGCGCTGAAGCAGGACGAACAGTCGCTCAACAACCTGGTCGACAAGCTGCAGAAGCAGATCGACCAGGCGATGCGCGAGGCCGCCGCCCGCCAGGCCGCGGCGAGGAAGCACGGCGGCAAGGCGCCGCCGCCGCTGGCGGTGGGCAATGCCGGCGCCGACATCCGCGGCAACCTGCCGTGGCCGGCGGCCGGCGAAGTGCACCGCTACGGCAACGGCGTGCTGATCCGCGCCGCCGGCGGCAGCGAAGTACATGCGGTGGCGAACGGACGGGTGGTCTACGCCGGCTTCCTGCGCGGCTACGGCATGCTGCTGATCCTCAACCACGGCAACGGCTGGATGAGCATGTACGGCAACAACGAAGCCCTGCTGCACAACGTGGGCGACGCGGTGAAGGCCGGCCAGGCAGTGGGTACCGCCAGCGCGCCCACCGGCGTCAACACCGGCGTGTACTTCGAACTGCGCAGGGACGGCCAGCCGGTCGACCCGCGCAGCTGGCTGGGCCAGCACCGTTGAGCCGGGCGGCCCTCACCGCCGGTTCAGCCGGCACCGTTGACGGCTGCCCGCCATCGTCGCAGGCTGGCAGCGCCAAGGGCCGCCGTCCGCGCGGCAGGCACCTCCCCCGTCCCCGGAGTCGTTCCATGCGGTTTTCCATCTACAGTCTGTGCGCCCTGCTGCTGGCGGCGCCGTCCGTGCACGCGCAGACCGCGCCGGCCGCGGCCACGAGCGCGCCCGAGCCGCCCACCGAGCTGGCGCCCACCCACGTGCGCGCCGACGCCCCCGCCAAGGCCGGCGGCAGCCAGGTCGACCTCGACGACATCCGCCGCTTCAGCCGCGTCTACGACATCGTGCGCCAGGCCTACGTGGAGCCGGTGAGCAACCATGAGCTGATGAAGGACGCGATCACCGGCATGCTCGCCGGGCTCGATCCGCACAGCGAGTACCTGGACAAGGAAGGCCTGGCCCAGCTCGACGAGGACACCACCGGCCAGTACAGCGGCCTCGGCATCGAGGTGCTGGAACAGGACGGCGGGCTGCTGATCGTCACCCCGATCGACGACACGCCCGCCTCGCGCGCCGGCATCAAGCCCGGCGACAACATCGTGAAGATCGACGGCGTGCTGGTCGACCCGCAGAACATGGACGACATGTTCAAGAAGCTGCGCGGCAAGCCCGGCAGCAAGATCACGCTGACCATCCTGCACAAGGGCAGCGACACGCCGGTGGACATGCATCTGGTGCGCGAGAACATCGCGATCACCAGCGTCAAGGTGCGCCAGCTCGAACCGGGCTACGACTACATCCGCATCACCCAGTTCCAGAGCGACACCGCGGGCGACCTCGAAAGCAAGCTCGCCGCGCTGATCGGCAAGGACGGCGCGCCGAAGGGCGCCGTGCTCGACCTGCGCAACAATCCCGGCGGCCTGCTCACCGCGGCGGTGTCGGTGAGCGACGACTTCCTCGACTCGGGCACCATCGTCACCACCCGCGGCCGCCTGCCCGACTCCAACATGAGTTTCAGCGCGCATCCCGGCGACCTGCTCAACGGCGCGCCGCTGGTGGTGCTGGTGAACCACGGCACCGCCTCGGCCGCCGAGATCGTCTCCGGCGCGCTGAAGGACAACCATCGCGCCCTGCTGATGGGCCAGCGCACTTTCGGCAAGGGCGTGGTGCAGACCGTGCTGCCGCTGGACGCCGACCACGCGGTGAAGATCACCACCGCGCGCTACTACACGCCCAACGGCACCTCGATCCAGGCCGAGGGCATCCGGCCCGACATCCCGCTCGCCGACCTCAGCGTGCGCAAGGCCGACGAGGCGCCGGAGCTGATCAGCTCCGAGGCCGACCTGCCCAACCACCTCGCCAACGAGAATGCCGGGACCGGCGGCAACATCGACAACGACGGCAGCGCCGCCGAAGCCAAGCTCGCCACCAGCGACTACGCGCTGGCGCAGGCACTCAACGTGCTCAAGGGCATGGCGCTGGGGCGCGGGGCGCCCGTCGCGAAGTAGGAGCGCACCCTGTGCGCGAAGACTCTGGCGCCTGACCGGGGCCAAAAGCATTCGCGCACAAGGTGCGCTGCTACAGCCGCCCGCCCTGGTCGGCGGCCAGCAGCTCCGCCGGCAGCGGCAGCATCTCCATCCCGCGCGCGAACAGCATCGCCTGGAAGCGCTCGCCCATGCGGTCGGGCAAGGTGAGCCGCTTCACTTCCTGCGCCAGCCGGTAGCGCGCCGCCTCGTCGGTGGCCCCGGCATGGGCGGCTTCGAACGCCTCCTGCAGGCCGCCGGCGATCAGGAACTGCGCCTGCGGCAGGTAGGCGGCCACGCCGAAGCCGGCGCTGTTGCCGGCCTCGGCCAGCGCGGTGAAGTCCACCGAGGCGGTGAGGTCGTTGAGGCCGGGCAGCCACAGCGGATCGCTGTGCGCGTGGTGGCGGTAGTGCGCCATCAGGGTGCCGTCGCGGCGTTCCGGCTGGTAGAACTCGCGGCGCACGTAGCCGTAGTCGACGAACAGCATCACGCCGGCTTCCAGCGCGCCGGCGACCGCCTGCAGCCAGTACGGCAGCTGCGGCAGGATCTCGGTGCGGTAGCCGTCGGCGAAATCCTCGCCGATATCGCGCTCGACGTGGCGCACGGCGCCGGCCACCAGCGCATCGGCGGGACGATCCACGCGCATCAGCCGACCCTCGCCGTCCAGCGCCACGTATTCCTCGAATACCTCGCCGTCCTTCATCGCGATGCGCGTGGTGGGCAGCGCGTCGATCACCTCGTTGGCGAACAGCACGCCGCGCCAGCCGTGGTCGGGCGGGCCGTCCAGCCACCTGACGCGCGCATTGAGCTCGGCCGGCAGCGCGGCGGCGAGGCGCTCGCGCTGGCGCTCGCGCAGGTCCGCGCTGGGTTCGAGGATCAGGTAGCGATGCGGCAGGCTGCCGGCCGCGGCGAACGCCTTGAGCACGACTTCCGCGAACGCGCCGCTGCCGCCGCCCAGTTCGAGGAAATTCGCTTCGCCGCCCAGGGTGTCCAGCACCGGCCCCGCCACGTTCGCCACGCAGCGCGCGAACAATTCGCCCAGCTCCGGCGCGGTGACGAAATCGCCCGCCTCGCCGAACTTGGTCTTGCCCGCGCTGTAGTAGCCCAGCCCCGGCGCGTACAGGCTGCGCTCCATGAACTGCGCGAACGGCATCGGCCCGTGCGCGGCGATCTGCTCGCGCAACTGGCGCAGCAGGCGGTCGGAATGCGCGCGCTCGTCGGCGCCGGGTTCGGGGAGTCGGGACTGCATCGGTGCTGGCATCGCGGGAATCCGCGGCAAGCATAGCGGATGGCGGCCCTGGAACAGGCTCTCAGTCCTGCGGCAGCAGCCGCGCGGCCAGCAGCGCCGAACCGTACAGCCCCAGGCCGAACACCGCATGCGTCAGCAGGCTGCGCAGGCGCGCGAGGTTTGGCCGCGGCATCCTCGACGCGGCGAAGCCCGCGCCCATGCCCGGCTGCAGCACGGCGAACGGAAAGACCACCGTGGCCAGTCCGAAGCCCAGCGCTGGCGGCAACGTGGGATGCCTTGCCCAGGCTGGCCCCGCCAACGCAAACAGCGCCGCGGCATACGTGGTACCGATCGCGTAATGTGCCAGCCAGCCGATCGCGTGCTCGCCGCGAACGGGGGATGCCTGCGCGATGCTCCGGTGCGCGAGCCGTCCGCGCGCCAGATGGCCGAACCAGCGGCCAACCAGCGCCCAGTCCATCGCCGGAATGCCCAGGGCACGCTGCAGCAGCTGCGCCCACAGGTCCGTCGCCAGCGTGGCGCCGGCGCCAACCAGTAGCGCGAGTACGGCGACCGCGCCCATCGTCATCGCGCTCAGAAGTCCTTCTGCAGGCTGAGGTACACGCCGCGGCGCGGGCCGAACTGCGGCGCGCCCACGCCGACGCCGGTGCCGTCGCGCAGTTCGTAGACCCGGTCCAGCGCGTTGATCAGCGCCAGCTGGGTATGCAGCTTGCCGAAGCGGTCGAAGCTGAAGTCGTGCGAGACGTTGAGGTTGAGCTGGAAGTAGGCCGGCAGATGGTCGCCGTTCGGCACCAGGCCGTCGCTGCGCAGGCCGGTGCCGAACAGGTAGTCGGCGCCGAGCTTGGTGTCGTCGTCCAGCGCGTAGCTGAAGCCGCCGGAGGAAGTGTATTTCTGGTCGTGGTCGAGATAGATGTAGTTGTTCGCGATGTAGGCCAGTTCATCGGGGTCGAAGTTGTACTGGCTGGTGACCACGTCCTTGCCCATCGCCTTGGTGTACGCGAAGTTGAACCAGCCCGACCACGGGCCGCTGGCGTAGTTGGCGGTGAACTCCGCGCCGGCCACGCGGCCCAGGCGGTAGTTGAAGGTGGAATAGACCAGCGCGGTGCCGAACTGGCCTTCGTCCTGCAGGTCGTGCACGTCGCGGTAATAGGTGTCCAGGCCCAGCGTCCAGGCACTGCCGAAGTTCTGCGAGATGCCCAGGTCGAAGTAGTTCGAGCGCTCCGCCAGCGGGGTGTTGTCGCCGTAGTTCTTCACCGCGTTGGTGGTGCCCTCGAACGCCGTGATGTTCGCGGCACTGATCAACTCGGTGGCCGGCGGCGTGAAGTAGCGCGAATAGCCGGCGTGCACGGTGGTGTTCTCGCCGGCCTGCCAGACCACGCCCACGCGCGGGCTCAGCTGGCTCTGCGTGGTGCCGAAGGCCTTGTACACGTCGCCGCGCAGGCCGTAGTTCACCGTCCAGTTCTGGCCGATGCTCCACTCGTCCTGCACGTAGGCGGACCAGGTCTTGGCGACGATCTGGTCGCTGGTGAAGATGCCGAGCGGCGTGGTGCTGGTCTGGTCGCCATCGGCGTCGGCCGGGAACACCAGCGAGTTGGTGTTGGTGCCGGCGCGGTCGTAGCTGCCGTACACGCCGTAGCGCAGGGTGTGCGTGTCGCTGAGCGGGGTGGAGAAATCCGCCTGCAGGGTGCTGGCGCGATCCGCCTGGTTGATCGCGCCGGCCACGCCGTTGAACATCAGGTCGCCGATGTCGTCCGGCAGATACTGCAGGCCGCTGTAGCGCTGGCCCAGCGAGACCTGGTAGTCGGTGCTGCCCAGCTTGCCCTGCAGCGACAGCACGCCGAAGCGGGTCTGCTCGTTCTGCTGCTCGTTGAGGTTGGCGGAGTCGAAGTTGGTGACGTCGAGGTAGCCGAACTGCGGCGTCTGGCCGGGGTTGTCCGGGATCTGGAAGCGGTTGTTGGCGAAGCCAAACATGAAGCTCAGCCGGGTGTCGTTGTCGATCAGATAGGAAATGTCGCCGAAGCCCTTGACCTGGTTGGTGTGGTCGTGGATCGGCTTGCGGCTCGCGGTGGGATTCTCGATGCCGACGTCGTTCTGCAGGTAGTTGGCGGTGAAATAGGCGCTCCAGTTGCCGCTGTTGCCCCACAGCGAAACGTTCGGGTTGAAGGTGCCGAACGAACCGCCGGTGACGCCGATGCTGCCGCCGTTGCCGAGGTCGGCGCCGCTCTTGGTGGTGATGTTCACCACCGCCGCGGTGCGCAGGCCGTACTGCGCCGGCAGCGCGCCGTCGAGCAGGCTCACGCTCTGGACCGTGCGCGCGTCCAGGGTCTGGCCGAAGCCGGAAATCGACTCGGGCACGATCACGCCGTTGATGCGGTACTGCAGGTTGGCGTGGTCGCCGCGCACGTGCAGGCCGCCATAGGAATCCTGCACCACGCCGGGCGCCTGCAGCAGCACCTGGTTCATCGGGGTCGAGGCGCCCAGCGGCAGGGTCTGGATCGCCTTCTCGTCGATCACGTACTGGCTGGAACCGGTGTCCGGCGACAGCGCGTTGCGCGCCTGGTCCAGCGCGGCGGAAACGCTGATCGCGCCGAGATCGTGCACTTTCGGCGCGGGCTTGTTGCGCGTGCCGCCCGTGGTGTCGTCCGTCGCCGCGCCGTTGCCGGCCGCCGTGGAGGCGGTGGCTGGCACGGTGTCGCCGGCATGCGCCGGCACGGCAGCCGCGCACAGCGCAACGGCGAGACTCAGGGCGAGCGGGGAAAGTTTCATGGTCGAAGGTTCCTGTAGGGCGCGCGGGCCAGGCTGATGTTCGTAATGTTATAACATTACTGACATCAACCCAAGCCGACCCGGGCCACAAGTCATGGTCGCGGCGTCGGCGTTGCGCTCCGCTTCACATCCGCGGCCTAGACTGGCTCTTCCCGCGCGCGGAACCGGCGCGCCCACGGAGTGCGCCATGAACCAGCGACACCCGCCCGAGCCCGACCGCAGCGCGGGCAGCCGCCAGGTCCCCGCCGTAACCGGCCAGCACGAGGAGGCGAACCGGATCACCCGGGCGATCCTCGATTTCGTCAGCCGCATCCCCGACAGCAAGGTCGGCGGCGCCGTGGACCCGCGGGCGCAGGCGCGCCAGCTCGCCGGCCGCGCCGCCCAGCGCGCCGCGCTCACCGCCGGCTCGCTGGCCCTGCCGCCGGGCCCGCTTGGCTGGCTTACCGTGCTGCCGGAACTGGTGACGATCTGGCGCATCCAGGCGCAGATGGTCAGCGACATCGCCGCCGCCTTCGGCCGCCACGCCGAGCTGGGCCGCGAGCAGATGCTGTACTGCCTGTTCCGCCACACCGCGGCGCAGGCCTTCCGCGACCTGGTGGTGCGCATGGGCGACCGCCTGCTGTTCCGCCGCATGTCGCATGCCGTGGTGGAGCGCATCGCCAAACAACTGGGCGTGAAACTCAGCCGCCGCGCGCTGGGCGAAGGCGCATCGCGCTGGCTGCCGGTGATCGGCGCACTCGGCGTGGGCGCCTACGCCTACTACGACACCGGGCAGGTGGCGGCCACCGCGATCGAACTGTTCGGCGCCGGCATCGAACACGCGCCGGACGACGCGCCGGTGGCATCGCCGGCAACGGCGCGGAGCGGTGCCGCGCGGGCGCGCAAGAGCACCGGTGCGGCCGTGCGCAAGCTTGCCGGCGCAGCGCGCAAAGCCGCCACGCGCCGGCGCCGGCCGCCCCCGGACGAAGCATGAAGCGCCGCCACGGATGACGGGGGTGTCCCGATCCGGCAAGCTGTCGCCATCCATCGTCGCGCAGGAACCGCCGCATGCCGCCACGCCGTGAACGCCCCGTCGTCCTGGTCACCGGCGCCGGCAGGCGGGTGGGCGCGGTGATCGCGCGCGCCCTGCACACGGCCGGCTACGACCTCGCCCTGCACTGCCGCCGCTCGGTGGCGGAAACCGAGGCGCTGGCCGTCGAACTGGAACGCGAACGCGCCGGCAGCAGCCTGGTGCTGCAGGCCGAGCTGGCCGATCCGCATGCGCTGCCGGCGCTGGTGGACACCGCGCTGGCCCGCTACGGCCGGCTCGATGCGCTGGTCAACAATGCCTCGGCGTTCTTCCCCACCCCGCTCGGCACGGCCAGCGTGGCGCAATGGAACGAACTGTTCGCCTCGAACGCGCAGGCGCCGTTCTTCCTCGCCCAGGCCGCCGCCCCCTCGCTGCGCGCGACCCGCGGCGCGATCGTGAATCTGGTGGACATCTACGCCGAGCATCCGCTGGCGGACCACCCGATCTATTGCATGGCCAAGGCCGCGCTGGCGGCGATGACCCGCGCGCTCGCGCTCGACCTCGCTCCCGACATCCGCGTCAACGGCGTGGCGCCCGGCGCGGTACTGTGGCCCAGCGACGGCAAGCCCTACGCCGACCAGCAGGCGATGCTGGCGCGCACGCCGCTGGCCCGCGCCGGTACACCCGGAGACGTGGCGGGTGCGGTGCTGTGGCTGCTGCGCGATGCGCCCTACGTCACCGGCCAGATCATCCGCGTGGACGGCGGGCGCACGCTGGCGGTCTAGGCAACCGGCAAGCCAGGCAACGCGGGCCCCGCGGAGATATTGGACAGGCTCTCAGCCCAGCGTGCGCACCCGGAAGTTGCGGCCCTTGATGCGGCCGGCGCGCAGCCGCTCCAGCGCCTTGTTCGCTAGCGCCCGGCCGATCGCCACATAGGCGCGGGTGGCGAACACGTCGATCTTACCGATGTCCTGCGCGGCCAGCCCGGCGTCGCCGGTGAGCGCGCCGAGGATGTCGCCGGGGCGCAGTTTGTCCTGGCGGCCGGCGTCGATCACCAGGGTCTTCATCGGCGCCAGGTTGAGCTGCTTGCCGCGCGGCGGCGCCACACGCAGCGGATGCCAGGGCAACGGACGGCCGAGCTGTTCCTCGATGTTCTGCGCCTTGGGCCGCTCGCGCGGGGTGACCAGGGTGATGGCGAGGCCCGCCTCGCCGGCGCGCCCGGTGCGGCCGACGCGGTGCGTATGCGTGTCCGGATCGTGTGCGATGTCGTAGCTCACCACCAGCGGCAGCGCCGCGATGTCCAGGCCGCGCGCGGCCACGTCGGTGGCGACCAGGATGCAGCAGCTGCGGTTGGCGAACTGCACCAGCACTTCGTCGCGGTCGCGCTGCTCCATGTCGCCGTGCAGGGCCAGCGCGGAGAAGCCGCGGCGGTCCAGCTCCTGCGCCACGACGTCCACGTCCTTGCGCATGTTGCAGAACACCAGCGCGTGCTGCGCCTGCTCCGCGCTCAGCGTGCCCTTGCCGAGCAATTGCGCCAGCGCATCCAGCTTCTGCGCCGGCTCCACTTCGTGGAAACGCTGCTCGATGGCGGTTTCCTCGTGCGGCGTTTCCACGGTCACTTCCACCGGGTCGCGTTGCAGGCGCTTGCTCACCTGGCGGATTTCTTCCGCATACGTGGCCGAGAACAGCAGGGTCTGGTGGTGCTTCGCGATGCGCCCGACGATGTCGTCGATCGCCTCGCTGAAGCCCATGTCCAGCATGCGGTCGGCCTCGTCCAGCACCAGCACCCGGATGCCGCCGCCGTGCAGGCTGCCGCGCTTCAGGTGCTCCTGCACGCGGCCCGGCGTGCCGACCACGATGTGCGGATCGTGCGCGAGCGAGGCCAGCTGCGGCCCCAGCGGCATGCCGCCGCACAGGGTCAGCAGCTTCACGTTGGGGATGTTCGCGGCGAGCTTGCGGATCGCCTTGCTCACCTGGTCGGCCAGCTCGCGCGTGGGGCACAGCACCAGCGCCTGCAGGCGGATCGTCTCCACCTGCAGCGCCTGCAGCAGGGCGAGGCCGAACGCGGCGGTCTTGCCGCTGCCGGTCTGCGCCTGCGCGATCACGTCGCGGCCTGCCAGCATCGGCGGCAGGCTTTGCTCCTGCACCGGCGTCATCCCGGCGTAGCCGAGGGTTTCGAGGCTGGCGAGCAGGGCGGGCTTGAGCGGGAGCGTGGCGAAGGCGGTCATGCGCCATGATCGCATGCGCCGCCGCCGGGCCGGCTATTCCAGCGCGGAATCGATGTGGACCTCGCCGCTCAGCACCTTGTGGATCGGGCAGGCATTGGCGATCTGCAGCAGGCGCTCGCGCTGCTGTTCGTCCAGCTTGCCGTACACGGCGATGCGCCGCCGGATCCGGTTGCTGCCGTCCTCCGGCTTGCCGTCGGGATTGAAGTCCAGCGCCACCTCGACGCCGTCCAGCGGCCAGCTCTTGCGCTCGGCGTACATCTTCAGCGTGATCGCGGTGCAGGCGCCGAGGGCGGAGAGCAGCAGCCGGTGCGGGTCCGGGCCGGCATTGGCGCCGCCCTGTTCGTCCGGTTCGTCGCCCAGCCACTGGTGGCCGTGGTCGTCGCCGAGGCGGACGGTGTAGGGGGTGCCGGCGATCGCGGCGCTGACGGCGGAAGTGGCGTTCATCGCAGATCCTGTGGTTGGGGCGGACTCCACATCTAGCACGTCGGGCGCGGCCGCGCGTGCCGCTTGCGTGAACGGTCCGGCTTGCATCCGTGCGCGCGGTCGCCGACCCTGTGCAATCCGTGTTCCACCGACGCACCGCCATGGACATCGTTTTCATCGAGGATCTGCGCATCGACGCCGTGATCGGCATCTACGACTGGGAGCGCCGCGTGCGGCAGACGCTGGCGTTCGACATCGAGATGGCGTTCGACAACAGCGTGCCCGCCGCCAGCGACGACATCGCGCACACGCTGAACTACAAGGACGTGTCCAAGCGGCTGATCGACTACGTGGGCGCTTCCAGCTTCGGCCTGGTGGAAACCCTGGCCGAACGCTGCGCCGCGATCATCCGCGAGGAATTCGGCGTGAGCTGGGTGCGGCTGAAGCTGTCCAAGCCCGGCGCAGTGCGCGGCGCGAAGGCGGTGGGCGTGCGCATCGAGCGCGGCACGCGGCCGTAGCAAGCCGCCTCCCCGCGGCGCCAGCCGCCCGGCGCGCCAGGCGCGCCGGCCCCGACCCGAGGAGCGAAGCGAATGACCTCCCTGCAATCCCTGCTGGACCTGCCCGGCATGCGCACCGCGCTGGGCCTGCTGGCGCTGCTGTTGCTGGCCTGGCTGGTCGGCGTGCTGGTGCGCAGCGTGCTGCTGCGCGTGGTGCACGGCGTCGCCACCCGCACGCAGTGGCGCTGGGACGATGCGCTGTACCGGCGGCGCAGCTTCCTGTGGCTGGCGCGGACGGTGCCGATGCTGTGCGTGCAATACGGCGTCGTGCTGGTGCCGGAACTGCCGGAAGCCATCGCGCAGACCGTGCGCAACATCGCCGAGGCATTGCTGGCGCTGTGCGTGGCGATGGCGATCGGCACCGCGCTGTCGGCGCTGGAGGACCTCTACCGCGAGACCCCGCGCGGCCGCGAGCGCTCGATCAAGGGCGTGGTGCAACTGGCGAAGATCGTGCTGTTCGTGGTGGCCGGGCTGGTGATCGTCACCGCGCTGACCGGACAGCGGATCGGCCTGCTGCTGTCCGGCCTGGGCGCGATGTCCGCGGTACTGATGCTGATCTTCAAGGACACCATCCTCGGCTTCGTGGCCGGCGTGCAGCTCTCCTCCAACGACATGCTGCGGGTCGGCGACTGGATCGAGATGCCGCAGCTGAACGCCGACGGCGAGGTGATCGACATCGCGCTGCACACGGTGAAGGTGCGCAACTGGGACAAGACCATCACCACCATCCCCAGCTGGCGGCTGATCTCCGACTCGTACAAGAACTGGCGCGGCATGCAGGAAACCGGCGGCCGCCGCATCAAGCGCGCGCTGACCATCGACGCCGGCAGCGTGCGCTTCCTCGACGGTGCGACGCTGCACCGCCTGGCGCGGTTGCACCTGCTGGCGGACTACCTGCCCGCGAAGCAGCGCGAGGTGGCCGCGTGGAACCAGGCGCTGGGCGAGGCCGGCGGAGTGGCGGGCAACCGCCGCCGGCTCACCAACCTCGGCACCTTCCGCGCCTACGCGCAGGCCTATCTGGACACCCACCCGCGCATCCACCACGGCCTCGGCTGCATGGTGCGCCAGCTCGCCAGCGGGCCGCAGGGCATCCCGCTGGAGCTGTACTGCTTCACCTCCACGGTGGCCTGGGCCGAGTACGAAGGTATCCAGGCGGATATTTTCGACCACCTGTTCGCGCTGTTGCCGGAGTTCGACCTGCGCCTGTACCAGCAACCCGGCGGCCACGACATGCAGGCCGGGCTGGCGCGGCTGGGCGCAGGGCAGGCAGAATCGCAGGCTTCGCTCCCCACGGCGTAAGCGATGGCCCGCGTCTACCTCAGCCTGGGTTCCAACCTCGATCCGCACCGCTACCTCAACGCGGCGCTGGACGAGCTGCGCGCGCGCTTCGGCGCGATCGCCGTGTCGCCGGCCTACCGCAGCAAGGCAGTGGGCTTCGACGGCGCGGACTTCGTCAACCTCGCGGTGGGGCTGGACACCGAACTGGAGCCCCAGGCGCTGAACGACTGGCTGCACGCGCTGGAGGACCGCCACGGCCGCCGCCGCGACATGCCGCGCTATTCGGACCGCACGCTGGACGTGGACATCGTGCTGTACGGCGAGCGCGTGATCGACGGCCCCGGCCACCTGCAGATCCCGCGCAAGGAGCTCCGCCACGCCTTCGTGCTGAAGCCGCTCGCCGACATCGCGCCGCAGGTGCTCCATCCCATCGGCGGGCAGACGATGGCGGCGCTGTGGGCGGCGTTCCCGCAGGAACGCGAGCCGCTCACGGTCGAGCCGCTCTGACCTCCCGCACTGTCGCCGCAACGCGGCCGGTGCTAGAAAAGCGGCTCCAATCGCCGGGAGGATGGGGCATGGCCGGAAAGTTCGCCCGCAGCTGGGCGTTGATGAAGGCGAGCGCGGGGGTGTTGCGCGCGGACAAGTCGCTGCTGCTGTTTCCGCTGCTGTCGGGGCTGTGCTGCCTGGTGGTGGCGGCGAGTTTCCTGCTGCCGGTGGTGCTGGCGCTGATCGGCCATCACGAGGGCGGCTTCGACGGCCGCCGCTTCGCGCCGGCGTACTACGTGGTGCTGTTCGCGTTCTACCTGGTGCAGTACTTCGTGATCGTGTTTTTCAACACCGCGCTGGTCGGGGTGGCGCTGGGCCGCCTGCGCGGCGAGCCGGCCGGGCTCGCCGAAGGCTTCGCGCTGGCGCGCTCGCGGCTGGGCAGCATCTTCGGCTACGCGCTGATCGCCGCCACCGTGGGCCTGCTGCTGCGTCTGCTGCAGGAACGGCTGGGCCTGATCGGCCGCCTTGTGGTGGGCCTGCTCGGCCTCGCCTGGACGGTGGCCAATTTCCTGGTGGTGCCGGTGCTGGCCAGCGAAGGCGTGGGCCCGGTCGACGCGGTGAAGCGCAGCGTGGAGCTGCTCAAGCGGACCTGGGGCGAGAACCTGATCGGCAACGCGGGGCTGGGCGTGGTGTTCGGCCTGCTGTTCTTCCTCGCGATCCTGCTGGCGGCCGTGCTGGTGGCCGCCGCGACCGCCACGCAGTCGGTCGCCGTCATCGCGCCGGTGGTCGCGCTGGTAGTGATCGGCTTCGTGCTGCTGGGGCTGGTGCAGTCCACCCTGCAGGGCATCTATGCCGCGGCGCTGTACCGCTACGCGGAAGCGGGCGAAGCGGGCGGCGGTTTCGACCAGGCGCTGCTGGAATCGGCGTTCCGCATCAAGGCATGAGCCGTTGCGTGGGCGGTCCGTGACCCGGACCCGCCTTACCGTTTGCAGCGGCAGGAAGCCCGTTCAACGCTGCAGCCAGCCGGCCGCGCCACGCCCGGCGAGCAGGCCGCTGGCGAAGCAGGCGGTGAGCAGATAGCCGCCGGTCGGCGCCTCCCAGTCCAGCATCTCGCCAGCGCAGAACGTGCCCGGTCGCGCGCGCAGCATCAGGTGCCCATCGAGCGCCTCCAGCCGTACGCCGCCGGCCGTGCTGATCGCCTCGGCCAGCGGCCGCGGGGCGCGCAGCACGAGCGGCAGCGCCTTGATCCGCGCGGCCAGCGCGGCCGGGTCGGCCAGCGCGGTTTTGTCCGCGCCCTCGAACACCAGTGCGCACTTCACCGCATCGAGATGTGCGCGGCGGCGCAGCCAGTCGCCCAGGCTGTGCCTGCCGCGTGGCGCGGCGAGGCGCGCGGCCAAGCCAGCCTGCGGGATGCCCGGCGCGAGGTCGAGGTGCAGTACCGCGCTGCCTTGCTGCGCGATGCGTTCGCGCAGGTCCGCGCCGATCGCGTAGACCAGGCTGCCTTCGATGCCGTATTCGCTGAGCACGCACTCGCCCTGGCGCGACTGCGCCGCGCCGCGGCGGTCGACCCAGTGCGCGGCCACCGCCTTCAGCGGCGCGCCGGCGAAGCGTGTCCGCAGGTGTTCGCTCCAGCCGATCCCGAAGCCGCAGTTCGCGCTCTGCAGTGGCGCGATGTCGATGCCCGCGGCGCGCAACGGCGCCACCCAGGCGCCGTCGGAGCCCAGCCTTGGCCAGCTCGCGCCGCCGAGCGCCAGCACCACGGCGTCGGCCTCGACCAGACGCTCGCCCTCCGCCGTGGCGAAGCGCAGCGCGCCATCGTCCGTCCAGCCCAGCCAGCGGTGGTGCACGTGGAAGGCCGTGCCGCCCGCGCGCAGCCGGTGCAGCCAGCGGCGCAACAGCGGCGCGGCCTTCATGTCGGCGGGGAACACCCGGCCCGAACTGCCGACGAAGGTCTCCACGCCCAGCCCGCGCGCCCAGGCGCGCAGCGCCCCGGCGTCGAACGCGCGCAACCAGCGCGCCACCTCCTCGCGGCGCTCGCCATAGCGCTCGACGAAGCGCGCGAACGGCTCGCCGTGGGTGAGGTTGAGCCCGCCCTTGCCGGCCAGCAGGAACTTCCGCCCCACCGAGCCCATCGCGTCGTACAGATCGACCCGGAGGCCGGCCGCGCAGGCGGCTTCGGCCGCCATCAGGCCGGCGGGGCCGCCACCGACGACGGCCAATCTCGGGGGAACATGTTGGATCATGCGTACATCGTCGCATGCCGGGCGCGCGCCGGGCTCGGGCCGGCGACATCGCGGCGGCCGCCCATGAGCCGTGCCGCATCGCGATGCGGGCATGAACGGAGAGCCCGGCCGCGCGGCCGGGCTCCCGCTACTGCATGGGGCGGTTGGCGTCAGCGCAACCGCCCTGCCGGGCCGGCTTACTGCGTGGCCAGGGTGATGTCATCCAGGGTGAAGTCGGTGTTGCCCCTGGAACTGGTTTCCTTGCCGGTGAACTTGATGGTCACGGTCTGGCCGGCATACGCGGACAGGTTGGCCGTTTCCGCCGCATAGCCGCTGTTCTTGTTGAGGTTGGTGAACGAGCCGACCGTGGCCAGCACCTTTCCGGACGAATTCAGCACCTGCACGGTGAACGTGTCGACCGCCGCGCTCTTGGTCGTGTCGATATGCAGGTAATACTGCAGCGTCGCGCTGGCGGCGCCCGCGGGGATCGCCACCGTCTGGGAGACCGTATCGGTGTGCGATGTGCCGTAGCCGTCAAGCCAGGCGAACCACGAGCCCGCATGCGAGGTTTCGCCGCTGCCGCAATAGCTGGACGACGAGCTGGAGGTATTGCACAGCGTGCCCGAGGACATCGTCCACGGCGAAGCCGTGCCGGTCTCGAAGCCGGTGTTGCCGAGCAGCTGGGTAGGCGTGCCGCTGCCGGATACCGTGACCGACGCGGTCTTCGAGCTGGTCTTGCCGCTGACGCCGTCGGTCACCGTCTCGGTCACGCTGTAGGTGCCCGCCGCCGCATAGGTGTGGCTCGGATCCGCCGTGGCCGCGGTGCCGCCGTCGCCGAAGGTCCATGCATAGGCGGAGATGCTGCCGCCCGAGTCGGTGGAGTTATCCGTGAAGCTGGCGGTTAGGCCGCTGGTGGTGTCGCTGAAGTTGGCCGTCGGGGTGCCGCCCGTGCCGCCGCCACCGCCGCCGCTGCCGGCCACGTTGGCCACGAAGTTCGCGATGTTGATCGAACCGAAGCCGGTGGTGTAGTCCCAGCCCACGGCGGCGGTCTCGCCGTCGTTGTTGCCGGAAGTGACGTCGTGGAAGTCGGTCGAGTAGTGCGACGCCGCATCCGCGTAGATCAGCGGCGCGGCGAAGCCCAGCGCGGCATTGGTGGCCAGCACGCGTGCCCAGGTGCCCACGAACAGCGGCGAAGCCAGGCTGGTGCCGCCGATCTGCTCGCTGGAACCGTCCACGATCACGCTGGCGCCGCTGTACGGGCTGGCGTCGAAGGCCACGTCGGGCAGGCCGCGGTATTTGCTGCCCGCGTTCTGGCCCACGCCGCTCTGCCAGCTCGGCTGCGCCTCGAAGGTGCTGGGACTGCCGCCGGTGGCGCCTTCGTTCTGGCTCAGGTTGTTCCACACCGTCTCGCTGGTCCAGGTGGTGCCCGAGGTGTACAGCTCGGTACCGCCCACTGCGACCACGTACTGCGAGTCGGCCGGCCAGCTGGGCACGATGCCGCCGGTGCCGCACTCGTCCGCGCCGCTGTCGCCGGAGGAGATCGAGAAGGTCTGGCCCTGCGCGTCGGCCTGTTCGAAGATGTTGTCGCCGGTGGCCGCGCCGCTCGTCTCCATGCCGGTCTCGCAGCCGCCGATCGAGACGTTGATGATGCGCGCCGTATCGTCGGTGACCGCCTTGTTGAAGTCGTCCACCAGCGGCTGCGTATTGAGGCTGGAGGTGTCGTACAGGTAGAACGCCTTCACGCCGCCGGACATGCCGGCGATGTCCTGGGTATCCAGGTCCCACTCGCCGTCGCCGCTGGTGTCGCTGCTGCCGCCGTCCACCGTCACCACGTTCAGCGGGATGCTGCCGAGGCTGCTGTGCTGGCTGAGGAACTTGCTGAAGTCGCTCTTGACGTTCGTCATGCTGCCTTCGGTGATCACGCCGACGTTGACCGTCGAGCCGGTGGCGGTACTGCCGGCGTTGTAGATCGCGGGGAAGTCGGTCGGGCTGTGCGCGCTGGCGGTGCCGCCGGTCGCCTCGGTCTGCGCGGGTTTCAGCACGTGGAAGACATGCACGGTCTGCAGGCCCAGCACCTCGTTCACGATGCCCTGCAGCGAAGCCGGGATCTGCACGTCGCTGGCGGTGGCGTAGGCGTCGCGGCCGTCATGCGTGCGCACGCTCACCAGCGAGGTGCGGAACGCGGAGGCGGCAGTGTCGGCGCGGCCGCTGGCGGTCACCAGCTGGCGGTTCGGTTCGATGGTGACGTTGCTGAAGCCGGATTGCCTCAGGAAGTCGGCCACCTGCTGCGCCTGCGCCTGGGTCGGCGCGTACAGCGCGTTGAACTGTGCCGGGCTCAGGTTGGGGTGGTGCGGATTGGCGACGAACGCGTCCAGCTGCGCCTTGTTGCGCAAATTCAGCGACACCGAGATCTGCATGGCGTGCGCGACGTCCAGCGGTCCGACGACGCGGTCGCCCGCATGCAAGGTGGTGGCGTGCCGCAGAGTGGCGAACAGTGTGCCGCTGGCGGCGGCGCCGGCCGGGCTGGCGCACACCGAGGAAGCCGCCGCCAGGGCGATGGCGGCGGCCAGTACTTTCAGACGAGCGTGATGCATGAGGTGACTCCCCAGGTTTTCGGGACGAACGGACCTGACGCGGTCGCGTGACCCCGTGGCAATGACATGTCGCACCCGCGTGCGACGCCGTTTTCCTCTTGCCAGACGGTTCCCGAGCGCCCGCTGCGGCCGCCGCCCCCTGAGAGATTCCCTCCCGCGGGCAACCCTGGGCTTCGCTCGATGGCGCCCGCCCCCGCAGGCGCCATCCGGAACCATTCGCCATGCTCCCCATGGACGAATCACTTGACGCTACGCAATCGAATTTGCACCCGTCAATATCAAAAACCGCAATTGCCAACCAGCAACACATTGCGCATTTAAACTCGCTTCATATTGGGTTTCAGCCCATGAAACGGCGCATTTGAAACGCAATTACATTCGATTATCCGGCATGCCACGAAATTGGCACCCGCACCCGCAAACGGCGCCGCCATGCGGCTTCACGGCCGATACCGTCCCGACGGCAGGCATCCCGCCGCGACCGGAAGCGGATTCCGGGAGCCGACCAAGATCGCCTGCATCAAATAACGGCCAGGCAATATTTTTCGATTATCTCGTTCCAATCGGCGCACTCGCCCCGCCATTCCGACGTCGTCAGCACGAAATTGCGACAGCATAACTATGACCGGATCGACCCGCCCCGTGCCCGAATCGCACCGGCAACAGGCCGGACTGGCAGCGGGTGCCGCGCAGGTGCACCGGCGCGCTGCCGCCGCGACGCAGCGGCAGCGCGCGCCCAACGGACCATGTCGATCGTTGCGTGCCGCAGGAGGGGCGCCCGGCGGCCGCGGGACCCCGCTCAGCCGCCGCTGGACGAAGACATGGCCGGATGCGGTTCGTCACTCTTGCTTGGCATGTCCGCATGGGTGCGCGGATGATGGTGCGTCGGCGCCTTGCCGCTTTCCGGCGCGGCGCCCTCCGCCTGGCCGCCGACGGACGCGCCCTTGGTGTACACGATCTGCTTGTCGCCTTCGCACTGGCCGACCACCGTGCCGTCCCCGGCCGGTTCGTCGTGCGACACCACCGCCAGCGTATAGCCTTCCAGTCCCTTGGCCTTGAGCTTCGCGTCGATGCTCGCCTTCACCGCATCGCACGAGGCATGGGCCAGCACCGGCGCCGCAAGCAACGCCAGCGCCATGAATGCGCCTTGTGGTTTCATGGGCAATCCTCCCGGGTCGTAAGAGCCTGTTTACGATCTCTGCGTAGCTCGCGTTGCCTTGCTGTGGCCGTCAGGTGGTAGCGCGTGGCGCAGCGCCTGCCTGGCCGGCAGGTCAAGCCGCGCGCTGCCGCATGGTGGCCACAGCAAGGCAACCCCAGCACCTGTCACTTTCGGGGCCGGGTCTGTTTGCCCGCATCCCGGCGTCATCACTCGGTCGTGGACGGACGTCCACTTCCTCGTTCTTCCTTGGCCTGCGCGCAAACAGCTCCCGGCGCGAGCTACGCAGAAATCGTAAACAGGCTCCAAGGCCCCCATCAGAACGCGCATCGCATGAAAACCGCGTCGACAGACGCTGTTCAATGTGCCGCTCCGTCCAGCCGCACGCCCAGCTGCGCGAAACGGCGCAAGCCATCCGCGCTGGGCAGCAGGGCGCGGCTGCGGCTGGCGCGGCGCAGCCAGCCGGCGTCCAGCATCGCGTCGGTAAGCGCGACACCCAATGGGCCGCCCACGTGCAGGCGGCGCTCGGTCCAGTCGATGCAGCCACGGCCGCGCAGGTGCAACAGGCGTCCGGCGGACTCCGGCTGCCAGCCCGCCTCCAGCAATGCCGCGAGCGCGGGCGCCTGCAGCCGCAGGCCGTCGCCGGTGGACTGCAGCCAGCCGCGCTCCAGCCACGCCGCGCACAACGCCACGCCCAGTTCGCCGGCGAGATGGCGATAGCAGGTGCGCGCGCGGCACAAGGCGGGATCGCTGCCCGGCGGACGCGGCGCCTTCGGCGCGCGCGGCAGCGCCATCGCCTCCAGCCACGCCGCCACCTCGTCATCGGCGAGGCGGTAATAGCGGTGGCGGCCCTGCTCCTGCACCGCGAGCAGGCCGCCATCGAGCAGGCGCTTGAGATGCGCGCTGGCGGTAGCCGCACCCACGCCGGCCAGCCGCGCCAGTTCACCGGCCGGACGGGCGCTGCCGTCCAGCAGCGCCAGCAGCATCGCCGCCCGCGCGGGTTCCGCCAGCAGGGCGCCGAACCCGGCCAGCTGGCGATGATCGGGAAGCTCGGCGCGGCTCATGGACGCGAGTCTAGCCACCGGCCGCCATGGATGCTTCGCCGCCGGCCGAAGCATCCGCCTCCGCCGCGCCCGCGGCCTGCCATCGCCTGCGCCCGACGGAATGACAGAATCGCTGCGCATCCCCCGATGGAGACCGCCATGAAGTGGATCGTCAGCGCCCTGCTGCTCGCCCTCGGCCTCGCCGCGGGCGGCTGGTGCATCGGACACGGCTTCGAGGCGGGCCGCAATGCACGCGTGGTCAGCGTGAAGGGCCTGGCCGAGCGCGACGTGAAGGCCGACCTCGCGCTGTGGCAGCTGCGTTTCGTGCGCGCGGGCGACCAGCTCGTCGACGCGCAGGCGGCGATCCAGAAAGACGATGCCGCGGTCACCGCCTTCCTCGCCGGGCACGGGCTGGGCGCCGGCTCGATCGCGTTCCGCGACCTGGAAGTCACCGACCGTGCCGCGCAGGCCTATGGCGACGGCAAGTACCCAAGCCGCTACATCGTCACGCGCACGGTGATGGTGCGCAGCGCCGACGTGGACAAGGTGGCCGCCGCCTACCAGGCCAGCAGCGCGCTGGTCGACGCCGGCGTGGTGCTGGGCGGCGACGGCCCCGGCAACGGCGGCCCGATCTACCTGTTCGACGGCATCAACACGCTGAAGCCGGCGATGATCGCCGCGGCCACCAGGAACGCGCGCGCCGCCGCCGAGCAGTTCGCGCGCGACTCCGGCAGCCGGCTGGGCGGCATCCAGCGCGCGAACCAGGGGGTGTTCGAGATCCTGCCGCGCGACAAGGCGCCGATGCTGCAGCAGGACCGGCAGATCAACAAGACCGTGCGCGTGGTGGCCACGCTGGAATACCGGTTGCAGTGACGCCCGCGGAAACCGGCCAGGGACCCGCCGCAAGCTCCGGATATTGACGGCGCGCCCCTGCTTGCGGGGCGCGCGGCCCGTCAGCTGCCGCGCGGTTTGGCCCGGTGCGTGGGCGTGGCCGTCCACGGATCGTCAGGCCACGGGTGCTTCGGATAGCGCCCCTTCAGTTCCTTCTTCACCTCGGGATAGGTGCGTTCCCAGAAACCGCGCAGATCCTGGGTGACCTGGATCGGCCGCCCCGCAGGCGACAGCAGGTGCAGGGTCACCGGCACGCGGCCGCCGCCCACGCGCGGGGTGTCGGCGAGGCCGAACAGCTCCTGCAGCTTCACCGCCAGCACCGGCGGCGCGTCGGGCGCGTACTCCAGGCGGCGCGCCTGCCCGCTGGGCACCGTCAATGCATCCGGCGCCTGTGCATCCAGCGCCTGGCGTTGCGCGTGGTCGAGCATCGACGACAGCGCCTGCGACAACTCCTCCGCCGTCAGCGCGTCGAGCCGGCGTTTGCCGTGCAGGTACGGCCCCAGCCAGTCCTCCAGCGTGGCGAGCAGATGCCCGTCGGAGACATCGGGCAGGCCCAGTTCCGGCATCCAGCCGCGCAAGGCCTGCATGCGCAGGCGCAGGTGGTGCGCATGCCCGCTCCACGGCAGCGCATCCAGACCCTTGCTGCGGATCGCCGCCAGCAACGCGGGCAAGGCGTCCTCCGGCTGCACCGGCACGCTGCGGCGTTCCAGCACGATCGCGGCGTAGCGGTGCTCCTCGAACGCCTCCACCGCATCGCGCGCATCGTTCCAGCGCAGCGCGCGCTCACGCACGAATTGCCGCGGGTAGTCGCGCTCCAGCATGCGCGGATCGAACGGCGCGGCGGCGAGGATCAGGCTGTCGCGCGCCTCGAAGCGCAGGTCCAGCGCCACCAGCCACGGCTCGCCCAGCAGCGCGGTGTTTTCGTGCAGCCGCGCGCCGCGGCCGTTGGCCAGCGTATAGCGCAAGGGATTGGCCTCGTCGCGCCGGGCGACGCGGTCGGGGAAGGCGTGCAGCAGCAGGTCGCCCACTGCATGGCTGTCTGGCGTGCCGCTGGCGGCGCTGCGCACGTCCAGGCGGCGGCGCCAGCCTTTCGCGGCCTGCTCGATCGACGCCAGCGCGCCGGCGTCGGCACCGTGGCCGCGGCGGTCGCGCCAGGCATGCAGCGCGGCCACGCGTACGCGGAAGTCGTCGCTGCGCCCCTGCTCGCCGCGCAGCGGCGAGCGCGCTTCCATCAGCGCCAGCAGGTCGGCCAGCAGCGGCCGCAGGTTTTCCGGCGCGCGCAACGCGGCGGCGCCGAGACGCGGCGTGGCGCCCAGCGCCAGCATGCGCCGGCCCCAGGCCGCGATCCGGCCATCGCCATCCAGCGCGCCGAGGCTGGTCAGCAGTTCGCGCGCCTGTGCCAATGCGCCGGGCGGCGGCGGATCCAGCCACGGCAGGGTGTCGCTGCCCCAGGCCGCCAGTTCCAGCGCAAGCCCGGACAGTTCCGCCTGGGCGATCTCCGCCGTGCGCGCGGGATCGAGCCGCTTGCTCTGCGGCCACAACCGGTAGGCCGCGCCTTCGGCCACGCGGCCCGCACGGCCCGCGCGCTGGTCGGCCGAGGCCTGCGAGATGGCCACGGTTTCCAGGCGCGTGAAGCCGGAGTTCGGATCGAAGCGAGGCTCGCGGGCAAGCCCCGCGTCGATCACCACGCGGATACCGGGCAAGGTGACGCTGGACTCGGCCACGTTGGTCGCCAGCACGATGCGGCGCGTGCCCGGTTCCGCGGGCGACAGCGCCCACTGCTGCCCGGCCAGCGACAACTCGCCGTGCAGCGGCACGACTTCGATGCGCATGCCCGCCCTTCTCCCTCCGGGAGGAGGTGCCCCGGCAGGAGCGGATGAAGATGCGGGCAAGACGCGGCGTTCCGCTCCGCCCGTACCCTCTCCCCCGGAGAGAGAGGGGAGTGAAAACGCCGCGTCGCGCGCTACGGTTTCTTCCAGCATCGCCTGCACCCGCGCGATCTCGCGCCGCCCCGGCAGGAAGGCCAGCACGTCGCCATCGTTCTCCGCCAGCGCCTGCCTCGCCACGCGGGCAAGATGGTGCTCCACGCTCTCCTGCGCGCGTGCCGGCGGATGCCCGATGCGCACCGGGAAACTGCGGCCCGGGCTGCTGAGCCGCGGCGCATCCAGCCAGCGCGCGATGCGCTCGCCGTCCAGCGTGGCGGACATCACCACCAGGCGCAGTTCCGGCCGCAGCGTGCCCTGCACGTCCAGCGCCAGCGCGGCGCCGAGGTCGCCGGCGAGGTGACGCTCGTGGAATTCGTCGAACAGGATCGCGCCGATGCCGGCCAGCTCGGGATCGTCCTGGATCAGCCGGGTGAGGATGCCCTCGGTGACCACCTCGATGCGCGTGGCCGCGCCTACCTTGGCCTCGAAGCGGATGCGGTAACCCACCGTCTGTCCCGCTTCCTCGCCCAGCTGCCGCGCCATGAACTGCGCGGCGGCGCGCGCGGCGATGCGGCGCGGCTCCAGCATCACGATCTTTTGCCCGGCCAGCCACGGCGCGTCGAGCAGGGCCAGCGGCACCTGGGTGGTCTTGCCCGCGCCGGGCGGCGCCTCCAGCACCAGTCGCGGCGTCGCGGCGAGCGACGCGCGGATCTCGGGAAGCAGCGGAGTGATCGGGAAGGTCGGTGCGGCGGAACTCATGGCGCGCCGATGATA
The DNA here is from genome assembly GCA_001598015.1 of Dorcoceras hygrometricum. Classification (NCBI taxonomy): domain Eukaryota; kingdom Viridiplantae; phylum Streptophyta; class Magnoliopsida; order Lamiales; family Gesneriaceae; genus Dorcoceras; species Dorcoceras hygrometricum. The sequence continues at coordinate 14,488 of KV020110.1, read as the reverse complement.
CCGGCTGCCATGAGCCTGCCTGTCTCAGAGCCGAGTCCATCCATGGACTCTCCCCGCGCGCCTTCGTTCTTCCTTGGCCTGCGCGCCAACAGCTCCCGGCGCGGGCCACGCAGAGATATCGAACAGGCTCTTAATGCTGCAATGGCGCCGTCTGCGCCGCATTCGTCGATGCCGGCACGGCGGCCGCCTTCGCCGCCCGTTCCGCTTGCAGCGGCTTCAGCGACTCGAACTCGCGCTGGTAGTCGTCGGTGATCTGCCTGGCTTCCTCGCTGTTGGTGATCACCCGCGGGGTGATCAGCACGATCAACTCGGTGCGGCTGCGGTTGCGGCCGGTGCTGCCGAACAGGCGGCCCAGGACCGGGATGCGGTTGAGGCCGGGGATGCCTGTGTCGGTAGTGTCCTCCTGGTCCTGGATCAGGCCGCCGAGCAACACGGTCTGCCCGCTCTGCACGGCCACCTGGGTACCGATCTCGCGCTGCGCGATGGTGTAGTTGCCCTGCGAGTTGGCGGCGCCCTGGGTGGAGCTGACCTGCTGGTCGATGTTGAGGTAGACCAGGCCGCCCGGATTCACCCGCGGCTGCACGTTGAGGATCACGCCGGTAGGCAGGTAGGTGACATTGCTGGCGGTGGCGGTGGTGCCGGTGCTGGTGGTCAGGCCGGCGACGATCGAGGTCTGGTTGACCGGGATCTGGTCACCCACTTCGATGTGCGCGACCTGGTTGTTGAGCACCACCAGCGACGGCGCCGACAGCGTCTTGGTGTTGCCGCTCTGCTCCATCGCACTCACCGCCACCTGCATCTTGCTGTTGAGGAAGGAGTAGTAGAACGGCTGGCCGGTGAAGGTGTTGCCGCCCGCGCCGAGCGCGATCTGGCGGTGGCGGTACGGTTCACCCGGGGTGATGTTGCCGTTGCTGTCGGTGGTGCTGCCGGTGAGTCCCTGCAGGTACCACTGCACGCCGAACTGGAACTGGCCGGTGAGGTCGACTTCGAGAATCCTGGTCTCGATCTGCACTTGCAACGGCACGTTGTCCAGCCGCTGGATCGCCGCCTCGATCTCGGCCCACTGGGATGGCCGCGCGCGCACCAGCAGCTGGTTGTTCGCATCCACCGAGCCGATGCGGATGCTGCCGTCCTGCGAGGTGTACTGCTGGTCCTGGCTGGCAGTGGCGGAGTTGCCGCCGCCGAATGGCGCGGCGCCGGTACCGGTCAGGCTGCCGCTGCTGTTGCCGAAGCCATTGCCGCCGAAACTGCTGCTGCCGATGCCGTTGCTGCCGCCCGTGCTGCCCAGGCTGCCCGTGCCGCCCAGGCTGCTGGCCGTGTTGGAGCTGCCGAAGCTGCCCGCCGTGCTGCCCATGCCGCTGGCCGAGCCGCGTGCGTTGTCGGCGCTGCCCAGCGTGCCCGAGGAGAGTCCCGGGCCGACCTCGCCGCCGGAACCGGAACCCTGGCCGCCGCTGCCGTTGGCGTAGATCTGCGCCAGGTATTTCGCCAGGTCGGAGGCCTTGATGTTGCGCACGTCGTATACGTAGAGCTGGGGCTGGTCGCCGCCGCCACGGTCGATGCGGGCGATCCAGTCGCCCACCTCGTTCACGTAGTTCGGCTGCGTGCTGATCACCACCAGCGCGTTGGTGCGCTTGATCGGGATGAAGCGCAGCATGCCGGCCAGCGGGGTGTCGCCCTTGGGACCGAACATCTGGTCCAGCTGCGGCATCAGGTCGGCGACGCTGGCGTGCTGCAGGCTGAACACGCCCACCGACATGCCGCGCAGCCAGTCCACGTCGAAGGTGCGCACGGTGCGCGCGTAGTTGGCCAGTTCGTCCGGCGTGCCGGCCAGCACCAGCAGATTGCGGGCAGGGTCGACCAGCAGGATCGAATCCGGCCGCGCGAACGGCTTGATCAGCTTCTGCATCTCGCTGGCGGAGATGTAGTGCAACGGGAACAGCCGCGCCTGCAGGCCGCCGCTAGGCGCCACCGCGCCGAGGCTGGGCACCAGGTTGCCGCCCACCGCCTCCTTCGCCGGCAGCACCACGTAGCTGCCGCCGCGCTCGACCAGCGCGTTGTTGGTCCACGACAGCAGCGTCTCCAGGATCGGCAGCGCCTGGCCGGCGTCCACCGGCTCGGCGGTGGAGAAGGAGATGTTGCCCTGCACGCCGGGCACGATGGTGTAGTTCTTCTTCAGCAGGTCGCCGAGGATCGCCTTCACCACCGCCTGCACCGGCTGGTTCTCGAAGTTGAAGGTGACCCCGTTCGCGCCCGCCGGCGCCGGCCGCGGCGTGGCCAGGCCGGTGGGCTGGATGAACTGGCCGCTGCCGCGGCTGATCTCCGGCGCCACCGCCGCGCCCTTGGCCGCGGCGCCGTTGTCCAGCGCCAGCGGCGCCGGCACCGGCGCATGCGTGCCGGCCACGGCCTCGCGTTGCAGCGCGGTGTCGTCGCGCTGGGCCGGCAGGCTGGCGCAACCGGCCAGCAGGGTCAGCGCGGCCAGCGCGGCGGCGCGCGGCAGGTGGAGTCGCGGCCGCGAGGGCCCGGAGGAATGCTGGCGGGACATGGATCAGTGGGCTCCTTCGGAAGACGCGGCCTGGCTGGCGGCACGACGCTGCAGGATCGTGGCTTTCAGCTTGCGCAGGCGTTCGAGTTGCTGCGGGCTGTACGAGGGCGGCCCCGGGCGGCGCATGCCCTGGCCGGCCGGCGCCACCCGCTGCACGCTGGCTTCGCCGGGCGGCGCATCCGCCGGCGTCCCCTTCGCCACGTCGATCGGCGCGCCGGCGGGCAGCTTCAGCTCGGTGCGGCCCTGCGCGGATTCGAGGATCACCGAGCGCGGCTTCACTTCGACCAGGCTCACGCTGCCGTCGGGCAGCGCCTGCCCCTCGCGCAGGCGCAATTCGCGGTGGCCGTTCCGGTCGTGCAGCAACGCCATGCGCAGCTGCGGGGTGAGGATGATGCCGGTCAGCGCCAGGTCGCCCAGGCTGCTGCCGCCGCTGGCGGCGTGCGCCTCGGGTTTGCGCTCGGGGCTGAACAGCGACTGCTGCCATACCGGCGCGAACTCCGCCGGCGGCAGGGGCGGCGGCAATGCGGCGGGCCGGCCGGACGCGGGCGGCAGCAGCGCGGCGCGGGGCGCGTCCCAATGCACGCCGCGACCGAAGCCTGCCAGCAGCGACAGCCACAGCGCGCCCAGCAGCAGGGCGACGATCGCCAGGAGCGGGGTCAGCCGGCGCTGGCTGGCGGCGTTCATGGCGTCGCTCCCGCTTCGCCCGCGGCCCTGCCGGGCGACGGCGATGCCGCCGGAACGGCGCCGCCCGCGGGATGCACATAGCCGGACAGGGTGAACTGCACCTCCAGCGGCGGCCCGTTGCCCTGCTGCGCCGCCACCGGATTGCGATAGACGTTGAGGTTGTCCACGAACAGATAGGGCGTGCCTTGCTCCAGCGCCTGCAGCACACCCACCAGTGGCTCGATGTCGCAGCTCAGGTTGATGCTCACGGCGGCCTTGCGGTAGGGCTCGCCCGCAGCCGCCGGCGGGTTGGGCACCGGCATCTTCTGCGTCACCGTGCAGCTGCCGCCCTGGGTGTGCGCAGCGACCACGTCCACCACGCGCTGCATCAGGTCGGCGGCGGCGGTGTTCGGATCGTCCTCGGGCAGGAACGCGCTGCTGGCGGCCTGGCCGGCGCCCAGCGCGGCGATGCGCCGCTCCAGCCGCGGCTTCTCGGCGATCGCCGCGGCGTAACGGCTCTGGGTATCGCGCAGCTCGTCCATCTGCGCGGCGATGTCGCGCAACGGCGCCACGAACCACCAGTGCAGCAGCAGGAAATAGGCCAGCACCAGCACCAGCAGCAGCAGGCCGATCGCCGCGATGCGGCTGTCGCGCGGAGTGAGTTTCAACGCCTTCATGGCGTGCTCCCGGCCGCAGCCGGTTGACCGGCGCCGGCATGCTCCGGCGCCGGCTTGTGCAACTGCGCCACCATGTAGAAGCGCTCCTTGCCGGTGGACGGGTCGGACTGGATGCTGCCCTGGAAGTTCGCGTTGTCGATCAGCGGCGAGCCCTTCAGCAGGTCGAGCAGTTTCGCGGCCTGCGGGCTCTGGCCCTGGAAGCCGATCTGGCCGCTGTCGTCCAGGCTGAAGCGCTCCAGCCACGCGCTCGGCGGCAAGCGCCGGGTGAGGTCGAGCAGCACGCCGAGCACCGTGGCGCGCTGCGCCTTGCGCTGCACCAGGAAACCGGCCGCGCCGGTGTCGTCCTGCAATTGTTTGCGCAGGGCCGCCACCTGCTGCGCATCGCCGCGCATCGCTTCCACCTGCGCCTGCATCTGCGCCAGTGCTTCCGCGCGGTTGTGCAGCCAGCCGCCCATCGCCAGCAACGACAGCAGCACGCAGGCGGCGGCCAGCGCGAGGTTGAGGCGCAGCCGCGGCCGGCTGCGATGCGGCGCCTGCTCCGGCGGCAGCAGGTCGACGCCGAGACGGCCCGCGCCCTGCGGCAGATCCACCGCGTCGACCGTGATGCCGAGCATGCGCAGGCGCGCCAGCAGCGGGTCGAGCGTGTCGCGGCGCACCGCCAGCAATTCCACCGCGCAACGGCCGCCCGCGGCCGGCTGCGCCAACTCGCGCACCGCGTAGTACACCTGTGCGGCGCTGAACGGGGTTTGCCGGTCCATCTCGAACGCCGCCACCTGGCGCAGCTTGCTGCGCGCGGCCAAGGGCAACTGCAGCGTGCGGCGCAGTACCGCGTGGGCAGGCAGCAGCAGGACCAGCCGGCGATCCTCCGGATCCGTGTCCCGCCACGCGGCAGCCAGCGCGGCTTGCTGCGCGGCGGCGTCGAGTCCGTCGCTCCAGCGCGCCAGCGGTTCGGCATGGCCGGCGCGGCGCAACCGCCAGTCGCCGTCGGCATGCTGCAGGAGATGCCAGCTGGCGCCGCCGCCCAGCGCGGCCCGCCAGCGCGGCGGCAGCAGTGCGCCCAGCTCGCCTCCCCACCAGGCGAAGAAGCCCGGCAGGGGCGACGCGCGCCAGCCCTGGCGCAGGCGATCCGGCAGCGCCCTCGACGATGGCGTTGCAGCACTCATTCCCCGTCACCCTCCTGCCAGCGCAGCACCGTGTACGGCTGCGCGCCCATCCCGCCAGGCTGGAAGCGGATCGTGGCGCGGATCACCGCGCGCGTCCCGTCGGCCAGCTCGGCCTGCGAACGGATACTATGCGTGATTCCGCCGCCGATGGGTGGCGCGCCGGCGCCGGCGTTGTGCTGACGTGCAGCCTGCACGGCCTGCAACTGCTGCGGGTCCAGCCCCGGGATCGCGGCCAGCGCCAGCGGCGGCGCGGTGTTCGGATCGGGGGTGGCGCGCCCGGACCAGATCGTGATCGCCGGCTCCAGCTTCTGGTACAGCTCCGGTGTCATGCCCAGCACCAGCTGCAATTCCTCCAGGCTGGCGAACGGGCCATGGCGCGGGCCGTAATCGCGCCCGGCCGCCGCATACCCGGCGCGCGCGCGGGCCGCCTGCCCCGGCACGGCGACGAAGCTGCGCCAGTCCACCACATTGGCGGCAAGCTGGCCGGCCGCCGCCGCGTCCAGTCCCGCCGCGCGGAACAGACCCTGCAGTACCTGGGGCGTGGCGGCGTTGAGATCGACCTTGCCGCCCTCGTCGATCATCGAAATCTGCACCCTGGCGCCGTCGAAATCGAACGGATAGGTACGGCCGTCGCCGACCCAGCGCCGCGTCGCGGCCGGGTCCTGCAGACCGTAGATCGCACGCATCAGGCCCGCTTCGGCAGCGTAATGGGCGCGCGTCTGCGCGAACTGGTAGCGCGTCTGCAACGCCGCGGTGCGCGCCAGCACGGCGTAGCCGCCAAGCAGGATCGCCAGCAGGGTGCAGGCCCACAACACCAGCAGCAGGGCCACGCCACGCTGTCGTCGTGGCGCCCCCCTCATCGCGCGCCCCCGAGCGGCATCGCGCTGCCCGGCAGCAGGCCGACCCGGCCCACCGCCGCCGCGGCATCGACCCGCAACGGCACGTCCAGCTCGGGCCAGCGGTAGCCGCCCTGCGGCTGCAAGCGGATGCGCACCAGCTGCGGCAGCAGGCCGCCGTCGGCCCAGTCCGCGCTCCACGGCAACTCGTGGTTCTGCGCATCGCGGCCGCGGTAGCTGAAACCACCGCTCTTGATGTGATCGAGTAGTACCTGCGGTTCGCCCAGTGGCTTCGGCGGCTGGCCATCCGGCGGCAGCAACGCCAGGCTCAGTTCCAGCCGCTGCGCTCCGTTGCCGTCGTCGACCAGTTTCAGCACCTGCAATTGCGGCCCCAGCTTGCCGAGGTAGCCCGGCAGGGGCGCCACGTAGCGCATCTCGTGCCCGCTGCCCGCGAAGAAAACCGGCCGGCCGTTGTCGTCGCGCGCGATCGGCTGCGCCAGTACCTGGGCCAGCTCGCCGCGCAGGAAACGTTGCGCCGAACCGATCTGGTCGACCCGCGCGATCGCCGCGCTGCCCGAGCGCACGCCGTGGATCGCGCTGCGCACCCCTCCGTACACGCCCACCAGCAACAGCGCCAGCAGCGCCAGCGCTCCCAGCACTTCGAGCAGGGTGAAGCCGCGCTGGCGTTTCATGGCGCACCGGCCGCCGCCTGCGGCCGGCCCAGCCGCAGCGTGTCGAAATGCGCCACCTGTGGATGCGCGGCGCTGCCCCACTGCACCGCCAGGTCCAGCCGGTACAACTGCAGCGTGGCGCCGGCAGGCGAAGCGCCGGGCGGCTGCCACGGCGTCACGTCCAGCCTCCAGCGATAGCGGTCGTCGAAGCGGCCGCTGCGGCTGCCCGGTGCCACCGGCCCGGTGACGAAGCTGCTGTCGAGCAGGCTGCGCGCCCACAGCGCCGCCTCGTCGTGCGCCGCCGCATTGCGCGACAGCGTGATCGCGCCGCCGGCCACCTTCATCAACGCGGCGAAGGTGATCGCCAGCAGCAGCATGGCGGCGATCACTTCGAGCAGGCTGAAGCCGCGCTGGCGCTTCATCGCACCGCCACCCGATCCACCACGGCCACCTGCCCGGTAAGCCACGATACGTTGATGCGCCACTGGCGCCGGCCGCTCCGCAGGACGATGTGGCCGCCGGTGGAGCTGCCGTCGGGAAAGAAGCGGATGCGCCCGGTGTGCGCGTCCGGGCGGTCTTCCAGCGCACTGGTGACCGAGAGTTCCAGGCCCGCGGGCAGGCGCACGTCCTTCCGCTTCGCGTCGCTGTAGGTATCGTTGCGCGGGTCGACGTCGAAGTGCTGCTCCTTGCCCTGCACGATCGCCTGCGCCCGGGTGGCGCGCAGCGCGGCGGCGATCTCGCCGCTGGCCGCATTGATGCGCGCGCTGGCCAGCCCCTGGGTCACCGACACCGCCACCGCCGCCGCCGCGATGCCGATCAGCAGGATCACCACCAGCATCTCCAGGAGGGTGAAGCCGGCGGCGCGGACGGGAACGGGGAAGTGGGAGCAGGGAACCGACAGGGTGGGCTCCCGCGCGCTGGCAAGCCGCGCTTTGCCCGTTCCCGCTTCCCGCTTTCCGCTTCCCCGCTTCATTGCCAGTTGCCCACGTCCTTGTCGTAGCCGTCGCCGCCGGGCTTGCCGTCGCGGCCGTAGAAGATCAGGTCGAAATTGCCGTGGTCGCCGGGATACTTGTAGCCGAAGGCATGGCCCCAGGGATCCTTCAATTCGGATTCCTTCGCATACGGCCCCTGCCAGTTCGGCGCGTTCGCCGGCTTGCTCACCAGGTCCTCCAGCTGCTGCGGCGGCGTGCCGTTGTCCAGCGCGTAGTTCTCGATCTTCTGGCCCAGCGTGACCAGCTGCGCCTTGCCCGCGCCGTACTTGCCTTTGTCCATGTTCTTGCCGACCTGGGTCACCACCACCGTGCCCACGATGCCGATCAGCACGATCACCGCGAGCATTTCCAGCAGGGTGAAGCCGCCGGCGCGCGTGACACGCAGGGAACGGGGGAATACCCGCGGCGACGCCTCGGCCGCTTTCTCCATGGTCGACCGGCCGAAGCGTGCGGACGCGGGGCGCAAACCGTCGTCACGCTCCCTGCTCCCCGTTTCCCGTTCCCTTCTCTGCATCAACGTCATCGCACTCTCCACGTTTCATTGAATGTTGCTGGTCAGGCTGAGCAGTGGCAGCAGGATCGCCGCCATGATGAAACCCACCAGCACGGTCATCACCACGGTGAGCGCCGGCACCAGCGCGGCGAGCAGGCGGTCGATCGAGCGGCGGCTTTCCAGCTCGAAGGTATCCGCCACCTTGAGCAGCATGCCGTCCAGCTCGCCGGCCTCCTCGCCCACCTGCACCATCTGCAGCGCGAGGCGCGGGAACACTTTCGACTGCCCCAGCGCGAGGCTGAGCCCGGCGCCTTCCTTCACCTGCTCGTGCGCCTGCGCCAGCGCGGCGTCCAGCGCGCGGTTCGCGGTGACCTGGCGCGCGATGGCCAGCGCGCCCAGCAGCGGCACGCCGTTCTTCAGCAGCGTGCCCAGGGTGCGGGCGATGCGCGCGGTCTGCACCTTGAGCAGCAACGGCCCCGCCACGCGAACGCGCAGCAGGCGGGCATCCCAGGCCAGCCGGGCGGCCGGCTCGCGCAGGCGCGCGCGCAGCAGGAACGCGCCGCCGGCCAGCAGCAGCACGATCAGCCACCACCATGACTGCAGCGCCTGGCCCAGCGCCAGCACCGCCTCGGTAATCCACGGCAGCGGCACCTGCATGTCTTCGAAAATCGGCACGAATTGCGGCACCACGTAGGCCAGCAGCAACACCAGCGAACCCAGCACGCCCACCAGCAGGAAGGCCGGGTAGATCAGCGAGTTGACGATGCTGCCGCGCAATTGTTGCGAGCGTTCGAGATAGTCGGCCAGCCGGCGCAGCGTTTCCTCCAGCGAGCCGCCCGCCTCCCCCGCGCGCACCAGCGCGATGTACAGCCTGGGGAACACGCCGTGTTCCTCGTCCAGTGCCTGCGACAGCGGCATGCCGCCGCGCACGCGGTCGCGCACGCGCTCGAGCAGTTTCTTGGCGCGCTCGCCCTCGGGCAGGTCGAGCAGGATGCCCAGCGCGCGGTCCAGCGGCTGGCCCGCGCCGAGCAGGGTCGCCAACTGGTGGGTGAACTGCGCGAGCTGGTCGCCGGTGAACGGGCCGCGCTTGAACAAGGCCGCGAAACCTGTGCCGGCATCCGTCGTGTCGGCCGGCTGCGCCTCCAGCGGCGTGTGTCCCTGGTCCTGCAGCCGCGCCACCACCTCCTCGACGCTGGCGGCCTCCATCTGGCCCTGCAGCAGCTCGCCGCTGTCGCTGACGGCTCGATAGCTGAATTGGCTCATGCGACCCGATGCCCCCGAGCCCCGGCCAACTCAAACAGGTGCGGACCCGCACGGCACGTTCGCCCCCACTCCCCTCCGGGGAGAGGGTTGGGGTGAGGGGTCACTCTTGCCGCAAGCCCGCTCTGGACATGCCTACAGGCAAGCACCCGCCCCTCACCCCAGCCCTCTCCCCAAAGGGGAGAGGGAGCTGGTCCTCCCCGGGAGGGAAGGAACGGGTCAACCCTCCTGCGTGACACGCAGCACCTCCTCCAGCGTGGTGACGCCGGCCAGGGACTTGGCGATACCGTCCTCGTACATGCTGTGCATGCCTTCGGCGCGGGCCTGTTTCTCGATCTCGCCGGCGTCGGCCTTCTGCATCACCAGGCGGCGCAGCGGGTCGCTCATCACCAGGAATTCCATGATCGCCTGGCGGCCGCGGTAGCCGCTGGGATTCGCCGCGCTGGTGCCGGGTTTCCACAGCCGGATCGGTCTTCCGCCCGCGTATTTCTCCAGCTCGAACTGCGCGATCACCTCGGGCGAAGGTTCGTAGGGCACCGACGTCTCGGGATCGAGCCGGCGCACCAGGCGCTGCGCGAGGATGCCGTTGACGGTGGAGCCGAGCAGGTAGTCCTCCACGCCCATGTCGAGCAGGCGGGTGATGCCGCCGGCGGCGCTGTTGGTGTGCAGGGTGGAAAGCACCAGGTGGCCGGTGAGCGCGGACTGGATCGCGATGCGGCAGGTTTCCAGGTCGCGCATCTCGCCGATCATGATGACGTCCGGGTCCTGGCGCACGATCGAGCGCAAGGCGCCGGCGAAATCCAGCCCGATCTGCGGCTTCACCTGGATCTGGTTGATGCCCTCGATCTGGTATTCGACCGGGTCTTCCACGGTGATGATCTTCACGTCCGGCGTGTTGATCTTCGACAGCGCGGTGTACAGCGTGGTGGTCTTGCCCGAACCGGTGGGGCCGGTGACCAGCAGGATGCCGTGCGGGCGCTGCAGCACCTCGACGAAACGCGACTGGAAGCGCTCGGTGAAACCCAGCGTGGCGAAGTCGAACACCACCGACTCGCGGTCGAGGATGCGCATCACCACCGACTCGCCGAAGCTGGTCGGCACGGTGGACACGCGCAGGTCCAGTTCCTTGCCCTGCACGCGCAGCTGGATGCGGCCGTCCTGCGGCAGGCGGCGCTCGGCGATGTTGAGCTTGGCCATGATCTTCACGCGCGAGATCACCGCCGCGGTCGAACTGGCCGGCGGCGCCTCCACTTCGTGCAGCACGCCGTCGATGCGGTAACGCACCTTGAGCCGGTTCTCGAACGGTTCGATATGCACGTCGGAGGCACGTTGCTCGACGGCGCGCTGCAGGATCAGGTTGACCAGCCGGATCACCGGCGCCTCGCTGGCGAGGTCGCGCAGGTGTTCCACGTCGTCCACGTCCTCCGCGCCGCCGTCGATGTTCTCCACGATGGTGCCCATCGCGGAACGGCCGCTGCCGTAATAGCGCTCGATCAGATCGTCGATCTCCGAACGCAGGCCGATGCGCAGCGCCACCGGGCGTCCCGCCGCCAGCGTCACCGCCTGCAGCGGATAGGGATCGGCGGGATCGGCCACCACCAGCGCCAGGCCCGCCTGGCCGTCGCTCACCGGCACCACATGCTGCTGCTTGAGGAAGCGCAGCGAGATTTCCAGCTCGGGCGGCGCCAGCTCCGGCGCGTCGCGCGCGGCCAGCAGGGGCACCGCCAGCAGTTCGGACCATGCCTCGGCCAGCTCGCGCTCGTTGACCAGGCCCAGCCGCGCCAGCAACGCGGTGAGCGTGCCTTCGCCGGCTTCCTCGTGCAGCCGGCGGGCCCGCGCCAGATCGCCGTCCTTCAGCCGGCCGCGCGCCACCAACAGCGCGCACACCGCAGCCTCGCGCTCGTCCGTCGTCGCCGCTCCCGCCGCCGTCGTCACCATCCGCCCAACCTCGATTGCGATCCGTCCCCGACCGGACGGTCACTGTATCCTGCCATCCCTGACGGCAGTACGACCGCGAACCCGCGACGCGGTTCAGCACGGCAGTTCTTGCGCGCGGTGCGGCCGCGGCGCAAGGAAAACCGGCGCCCGCAGGCGCCGGTTTTCCCCTCCGGGCCCGGCTAACGCCGCCGCGGCGCTTACCAGCCGATGCCCAGGCCCACGCCGCCCGACGCCTCGCTGCCGCTCACCGCGGCCCCGACGGTCAGGTTGGCGCTGCGCGACAGCGAGTGCGAGAAACCCACCGACAGCGCGGCCTGGCCGCGGTAGCCGCCCACGCCCACGCCGACGCGGCTGGGCGTATCGATGCCCTGCGTGCTGAACGCCATCTGCGACATCGCCGCACCCATGGCGCCGATCCGGCTCATGCGCTGGTTCACCTCGTGGAACTGGTCGTTGACCTCGCTGCGCAGGGAGTTCAGGTCGGCACTGCTGGCCAGCCCGGCCACCTTCTGGTCGGTGTAGGTCCTGGCCGAATTCAGCGTGGCCTGGTCGCCGGCGTCGGCATAAGCCTTGGCGTCCACCAGGGCCTGCTGCACCTGCCCGGTGTTCGCCGCATCGGTGGCCTGCGTACCGGCCGCCACGTTGGCGATCTGGCGCTCGCTGCCCGATGCCCCCACCGACACGGTATTCGCGCGGTCGGCCACCGAACCCGCGCCCAGTGCCACCGCATTGTCGGCACCGCCCTGCACGCTGGAACCGGCGCCGAGCGCAACGCCGGAAGCCGCGTCGTTGCTGGCGTTCGCCCCCACCGTGACCGAGTCGGTCGCAGCCGCGGTGGAGCTGGCGTTGGTGCCGATCGTGGTGCTGTTGTCCGCACCGATCGTGCTGCCGTGTCCGATCGCGATATCGCCGCCATCCTTGGCCTCGCTGCCATTGCCAATCGCCAGCCCATCGCCGGCGCCGCCCGGGACGGTGGACTGCAGGCCGCCGACGATGCCTTCCATGCCATCCATGCGCAGGCTGAGGCTGCCGAGCGCGCCATCCAGCGCCCCCAGCGCATCGCCCACGCTGTGGTAACTGCCGCCCTGCAGGTTGTAGACCGGCCCGATGAAGCCGCCAACGCCCATGCCCGCGCCACCGCCCAGTGCCTGCGCCGCGCTGTCGGCAAAACCGAACAGCTGGCCGCCGTTGACCGCCTCCATGCTGCCGGCGCTCAGCGCGCCCGCCTTGACGTTGGTCAGCGTGGTGCCGCCGCTGCCTGCCAGCGAGATCGTCCGCTTGTCGGCATCGTCGTAGCTCACCGCATTGGCGATATGGCCATCGATGTCGCCGATCGCGTCCTGCAGCTGCTTCACGTTCACCGCATCGGTGGCTTCGGTGCCGGCCGCCACATTGGCGATCTGGCGCTCGGCGCCGATGCTGCCCACCGACACGCTGTCCGCGCGGTCCGCCTGCGAGCCCGCACCCAGCGCCACGCTGTTCCGCGCCAGCGCGCTGCTGCCGTAGCCCAGCGCCGTGCTGTTCGATTCCAGCGCGTTCGCGCCCCAGCCCAGCGCCGTCGCGTTGTCGGACAACGCACCGCTGCCGGCGCCGATCGCCACTGCGTAGTTGCCGTAGGCCGCCGCACCCGATCCGTAGGTCGCGCTTTCGTCGCCGACCGCGAAGCTGCTCGCGCCCGCCGCCACCGCGTGCGTGCCGATCGCCAGCGCGTCTTCGCTGCCGTCCGTTGCGCCGTCCGCCGCAAACAGATGGCTGGACGACGCCATCGCATTGCCCAGCTGCGCTACCGCCGCATTGGTGCTGTTCAGCTGGTCGCCGTTCACCGCATCGGTGCTGCCCGCCGCCACGCTGCCTGCGGCCACGTTGGTGATCTGGCGCTCGGCGCCGATGCTGCCCACCGACACGCTGTCCACGCGGTCCGCCTGCGAGCCCGCGCCCAGCGCCACGCTGTTCCGCGCCAGCGCGCTGCTGCCGTAGCCCAGCGCCGTGCTGTTCGATTCCAGTGCGTTCGCGCCCCAGCCCAGCGCCGTCGCGTTGTCGGACAACGCGCCGCTGCCGGCGCCGATCGCCACTGCATAGTTGCCGTAGGCCGCCGCACCCGATCCGTAGGTCGCGCTTTCGTCGCCGACCGCGAAGCTGTTCGCGCCCGCCGCCACTGCATGCATGCCGATCGCCAGCGCGTCCCCGCTGCCGTCCGTCGCGCCATCCGCCGCGAACAGGTGGCTGGACGACGACGACGCATCCGCCACCGCGTCCAGCTGGCTCTTGTTCACCGCATCGGTCGCCTCGGTACCGGCCGCCACGTTGGCGACCTGGCGCTCATGGCCCGCGCTGCCCACCGAAACCGTGTTCGCCCGGTCAGCCAGCGACTGCGCGCCCAAGGCCACCGCATTGCTTGCAGTGGCCTGCACCCAGGCACCGGCGCCCAAAGCCGTACCGTTCACGGCATCGGCTCCGGCCAGCCAGCCCAGTGCCGAAGCCTGGTCCGCCGTCGCGTAGCTGCCGGCACCCACCGCCACCGCGCCGAGGCCGGTCGCCTCGGTGGCGAATAGCCCGTAGACGTTGCCGCCGATGGCCACGCTCTGGTCGGCATGGGCCGCGCTGCTTTCGCCCATCGCCACGCTGCTTTCGCCCGTCGCCGTGGCGCCGTAACCCACGCCGGTGCTGAGGAAACCCGCCGCCTGCGCGTAGCTTCCCAGCGCCGTGGCGCCGTCGTCCGCGGCACTGGCGCGAAAACCCGCCGCCATGGCCTGTGTGCCGCTGGCCGTCGACTCCGTTCCCAGCGCGGCGCTGTACGCCCCGGAGGCCTGCGCATTGGCGCCGCTGGCCACGCTGCCCTCACCCAGCGCGCTGCTGCCGTAGCCCAGCGCCGTGCTGTTCAGTTCCAGCGCGTTCGCGCCCCAGCCCAGCGCCGTCGCGTTGTCGGACAACGCGCCGCTGCCGGCGCCGATCGCCACTGCATAGTTGCCGTAGGCCACCGAGCCCGATCCGTAGGTCGCGCTCTCGTCGCCGACCGCGAAGCTGCTCGCCCCTGCCGCCACCGCGTGCGTGCCCAGCGCCAGCGCATCCTCGCTGCCGTCCGTCGCGCCATCCGCCGCGAACAGGTGGCTGGACACCGCCGCCGCATCCGCCACCGCGTCCAGCTGGCTCTTGTTCACTGCATCGGTCGCCCCGGTGCCGGCCGCCACGTTGGTGATCTGGCGCTCGGCGCCGATGCTGCCCACCGACACGCTGTCCGCGCGATCCGCCTGCG